>BPVZ01000195.1:268431-279973 GCA_020521535.1 Rubroshorea leprosula | reverse complement strand
GCACAAATTGAAAATACTTTTTCCCATAAAGATATGTGAAAAGTGTTTCTCAAATAGATCTTTAAAAAATTAAGTAAAAGAATATATCAAAATTATGTAGTTAAAAAAAATTTTAGTAAACAGACTAAAATAATATATTTTTAAAATAGAAATGAAATTATTTTAGTCTTTTTTCATATTTTTTCTTAAAATAATATAATTAATTTTTAAAATGTTTTCCTTTTAATTTTTTAAAAATCTGATTAATAAACATTAATCTTTAGAGATGTTTAGTTTAATCATTAATAACAAATTTCCGCTAATTTCTGAGATTTAAGGCTTTATTGGTTAAGAAAAAGAAATCACGTTAAGCTTATTTTTTGGTTCAATGGAATGGAGAAAATATATATATATATATATATATATTATTGATATTGAATGAAAATAAGTGAGACAAAAATTACAGAAAAGATATAATATATTGAAGAACAAGGTTCTCAATTTTTTTTTTTTTTTGAACTACACAATGGGAAATAATTCTCTCCAATCTTTTAACTCATATCACTTATATATCATATTACTTAAATTCAAAATCTCTTACTTTCAATACTTAAAGAGATTATTACTGAGTTATTTAAAATGTTAACAACTCTCAATTTTTTTTAATAAGTTAGAATAACATATGTTATAAGTTGAGGACCAAATTGTAGCATCAACATTCATATGAAATAAAACAACAAAAAAATAAAAAATAAAAAGTGTACATGTAGTCATGTATGGGACTGTAAACAAATCTTGCTAAAAAAAAAAAAAAGATTGTAAACAAGTCAAGTTGGATTCGGAATATACCTTGTACTCTAAATAAATAAACCAATTTCATTTACCGTTTAAAAAAAAGTCAAGCTGGGTGCGGTTAAAAAAAATTTATTAAGTAATTTGATAATATTTTTTCTTTATAAATAAAAGATTCTGAACTCAAATCATATAGTTAATGGATAGAGTGGGATTACAAAATAAAAAATTATAAAACCTAAACTTTGAGTCGAATTTAAATCAAGCTATTCAGCTAATAATCCTACATATGACTACGTTAATGGGCTCATTGAGAAATAAATTTCAAGAGAAAAATCATAACAAAATAAAAAATTTATACAAACACAATTTTGATGTTTCACAACAAGATATCAAAATAGCCACAACTGTATATAACTTGCATACACTTTGCCAAGTGCATAAATTAATGCATTTGTTTAATAAACATGTATTTAACATCATCAGGGTTGGATGCATGATGAAAGCTATACATGCAAGGTTATTCACATAGACAAATATATCAACTTCTAATAATAAAAATGAAAAGGAAATAAAAGTCCAAACGTCTACTATCCCGAAACTTGTTCACACAGAAATTAAAATATTAATCCCTAGTTTCGCCAAAACCCTATCTCCTCCCTCTTCCTCCTCCTCATCCTCCTCTTTCCAATCTCATAATACTGAAAAGCTTTGTCCTTTGTATTCTCTTCGCCATTTTCTTGGACTTGACCACATAAATACTTGAATCCCCATATCAAATGCAACAAGTTTAGCCTAAAAACTACTGATGAGCTTTCTTTTGCATGATATATAAGAAGAAAAGGAGAGTATCCAGACTGGTAAGGTGGATCGGAGACATGGGAAGAGGCCCCTTCCATCCGATGAACCGGAGAAGAAAGAGGAAGATCATATCTTTCCCATCTACTCAGCTCAGTCACAGCAAGACATGTCTGTAATGGTTGCAGCCCTAACCCAAGTCATAGGAAATAGCAGCAATAATAACCCTCTTCAACTGGATGAGAATCAATTATCGTTGTCCAGTAACTCAGAACAACACCAATCTCAACCATCTCAAGATCAAGGTATAAACTTCCATACACTGGGAATTAGGAAAGTGTTTTCTTTTTTTTCTTTTTTTTTTTTTTGCCCTCATTTTCTCTTGTTTTTTTCTTTTTTCTTAAGCCTAGTGTTTTCCATTTGATGATAATACTAATTAATGAGATCTACAACAATTTACAAGATATATTTTTCTGTTGAGCATGAGGTTTTTAGTCTTTTTTTGGCACTAGTTCCCACCCTCTTTTTCCATTTATCTTTTGTTCATTTTTCAAGATTATTTTTCCCGATTCTCGATCTCCATTTTGTCTTCTTTTTTCACCCTAGCTAGATAATATATATGTAATCTCTATTTTGTTTTCTTTTTCACCCTAGCTAGATCATATATGTAATCTCCATTTTCTCATTATTATGCAATTCAAGTCTCTTTTCAAAGAAGCGACGTAAGTTTGAGTGATATTTTATATATATGTTCAATTTGGAAGGGAATGTGAGGAGAAGAAACTATAGAGGAGTGAGGCAAAGACCGTGGGGAAAATGGGCTGCTGAGATACGGGACCCGCAGAAGGCAGCCAGAGTGTGGCTTGGGACTTTTGACACGGCGGAGGCAGCCGCATTAGCCTATGATGAAGCAGCCCTTGGGTTTAAAGGAAGCAAAGCCAAACTTAACTTTCCAGAAAGAGTTCAACTAGGAAGAATAGATTATAATCAGTTGAGTACTAATTACCTCACCAACCGTCGTCAAGGGGTGCATCGGCAGCCACGGTTTGTACCGCCTCCTCCTCCACCGCAGCAAATTACATACCCTAATACTTCTCATCAGTACATGCAGTTTCTTCAAAGAGGAGCAAACTATGGTTTTCCAGGTATCTATGAAACAGAACCATTTGGTTTGCAGAGTTCCTCCTCATCTTCATCTTCTTTGTCTTCATCTGAACAACAGGAGGGTCAGATTGTGAGCTTCTCGGTGCAGTCTTCGGGTTCTTCTTCGAGTTCAGATCCTCCTCATGGCACTAGGAGAGGCTACGATAATAATTATGATCCTCGCTCATCAAATAAATAGTCCAGGTTTGTTTTTCTGGGAGCATGCAATGTGTCAGATTGTCTTAAGGTTCCTGTTTTTCTGCTTCGAAATTTCTTTATGTTTTTGGGATTTTGAGAATTGTTTGCTGTGATGTAATTAAATTAATGATCGTGTCCTATAATGTTAAGAAGCGTTTTTTTTTTAAGAAGTATATATTATTTAAGTAAAAGCTTTGTTGAATCATAAATAAATACATATAAAAATAGAGAAATTTTCTTAAAATTTTAAAATTAATAAAAATGATTAAGGATTAAATCTAAAAGCTTAACAGCATAGTGTAAGTTTACTCTAGAAATTAATACAAGTTTGGCGCTTAAGCTTCTAAATGGCTGTGGCTGAAAATAAATTTTAGAAAAATTAAAAGCATTTTGTTTTGTACAATATTGAAAACACTTTTTAAATAAGTATGTTTTGTCTAGTTTTAGGCTATTCAGAGATTTTGCAGTTAAACTTCTGAATTTGATAGTTTTTATTAATTTTAAAATTTTTTTATGATTAATTTATATGAATTTATAATTCTAAACATTTTTATATATACTATTACAAAAATTATAGTTAAGTCAATTGGTCTAAAAATTATTCTAATCAACTTTGTTACTTTGGTAGTATCATTGAAGCTAAAATTAGACTAAATAGGATTTTTCATCATATTTCTAAAAAGAACAGTGATTAATATACACTCTAATTTAATATATTATACAATATATTCATTAAAAAATTATTATTTTTTAATCTAAAATTAAAAATAAATAAATTTGAAGATACAATTATACACATAAAATATAACAATTAATTGAATTAATTGTATTTATATTATATTTCTAATAATTAAACCAAAAATATATAAAAAAATATGTTGAACTGAGGATCTACAAATCATTTTCCTCTTAAAAATTGTCTTGGTAGATGGTTGCCTCTTCCACTAAACTCTCAGAACATATTAAATATAGGTTTGTGGTAAATTTTTTCGATTTAATAATCAGTTCATCTACTTTTTTAGATTGGAGATGATAATCATTTCATATAAATATTTAATTTTATAAACACTTCTAAAAGAACCTAGGAAAAGAAAAGGTACGTCAGCCATATTGTACATATGGAAAATCTTTTGCTTTGAAACTCTAGTGATTGTTTAATGAAATTGAGTACCTTACAGAAACAAATAGGTATTTGTATACTTGCATGTAATTAAGGGAAATTACAAAGCACTTCATGTTTCAAGCTCTGATGATAAAGCCAAAAACCGACCAAACACCCACAGAGTGCTTTTAGCTTTTCTTTAAAAAATAAGTTAATGCTATACACAATGAAAAAAGGGTAAAGTGAATGGTAATTATCGCATCTAATCTATAGAATTAACTTATCTTGAACATATCCCGATAATATATACTAATAGTATTTTATGATAAAGAGTTTATTATTTTGAGAGGTAGACAGCAAAATATAAACTATTAAAGAAGGATAATTAATCTCTAAATACAAAATAACATGTCTCCTATCTAAATATTTAAGTTGTGCAGTTTAAACTGTATAATACTATTTTGTTTATGAAATTTAATTGATAAACAAAAGACAAAAGACATCACTTTCATACATACATATGTACATACATATGTATGTGAATATATCTTGCTGGTATTTTATCCTCTAGTGGTAAGAGTTTGGGGTATATATTTCTAAAGGTTAGCTGGTAAGGAGAAACATGTAAAGAAGGAGTTCAATTTGCATGCATGGTGTGGACTCTGGAAGGATATATATATATGGGAAGACGCTCTCAGAGTGTAAGAAAACAATAAAGAAACGATGAAAGAAAGAGTTCTATTTAAAAAAAAAGAGAGAGAGAGAATAGGAAAAGGTCACACATACATACCCTCTCGCTCTTCAGAATCTGGCTTTAGAAACCTGACCGAGAAGAAGACTCCCTGCAGATTGAAGATATATATGAGCTTAGATTGTTGATTTAATATATAGAGACTCACCAGTAGTATGGTCAGTATGGATAAATATGAAGGGATATAAATCTAAATTAATATGAAAGTGCAGTACTTTTTTATGTTTTTTTAACCAAACGCGTCTTAAAATTCGGCCATAACATGACGAGGGCCCCACCCAAATAAAAACACGAAAAAAAGGTCCGTTGTGCTTTTTTGACATCCACATATATGTTTCACTTTTTGTTATTTATCAATGTTATATTGTATTATAATTATAAATTTTTTTATTTTTTATTATTTTTAAAAAAATATAAATAGTATTAATTAAAGTTAATAAAAATATATTAAATATTAATTAAATATTATAAATTTACATGTTTAAATAAAATATTGTGTAAAAAGAGAAAATTTGGTGTAAAACGCTTATAAACAAATTCTATATACTTGCTACATCGTAGACTGCCAAAATGTTTTCACCAAATTCTTTAAAATGTCTTTTCAGTCTTTTTGTCACTAATTGAGAACCCCACGCCTCTCCCAACTGGTCCAGTACGAAAACAGTTAGTCAACTCTGATTTGATGGCCCATAACTCCTGTCATTACGCCGGGCCCGGCCCAAATTTTCATTTATTTAACAAATTTTCTGATTAAAAACTTATTGGGTTAAAAAAAAAAAAAGAAGAATGTTTCCTTTAATTAAATTATAACATTCTACCTCCCAACATTCTAGCTGAATATTATAGTAGCCACCTATGGATTGCAAATGAATTTCGAAAATGAAATCATAAGATCTTTGGCGTAAAATTGTTTAAAAAAAAAAAGAAAAAGGAAAAAAACCCATGGGTAGGTAAGAGTTCAATATTCTGAGAAAATAAATTATTTAATGGAGGGAAGGGACGTATGGGCATGAAAAATTTTTGTGATGGAAAATGAAAAAGTCGTGATAAAAGAATTGTAGATTTTAATTTTGTAATGTGGAGAGAAGCCTAATATTCTCAAAACACGAGTCAAAATAATCAATATTTTTCTTAATTGTTCTGCGGAAGTGGAATCATCTGAACTGAAGGGAAGGAAAAGCACAAATCATATCTGTCTTGTTCGACTCTGAAGCAGTTGAATTCAGGCAAACATCATTTCCAACTTTGAAGTTTGAAGTAATAACATTGCACCGACCTTTTCTATTTTCTTCTTTTTCGTCCTTTTTTTCTTCCTTTTACACATTTTTCATTAAAATATTGAGTAGCTCCATAAAAACAAAAAGCAAAAAAACAAAACAAAGGCCCAAAGATTTTTCTTGCTTTCTTTATACGCTCTTTTTAATGAAAATAATATCTATAAATGATGACTCTTTAGGGTTTTAATTTTTTTAATTTATATGATGATAAATTACATAAAAAATAGTTATTTAAAAAAATAAATAAATTTTCACCTAATTTAAGATTTGAACATAAAATTTTTATCTTAAAATTTTGAGCTCTTAATTAATTGAGTAAACTTTAATTTAAAAACACCATCTCTAAGATATTTTAAAAAATTAATCATTAAATTTAATATTTTTTTATGTAAATTATATATATATCAATTTTTAAATTAATTAAATATATCTAAGTAATTTATTAATTATAAAAAGATTTAACATAATTAAATAAATATATGTTACAAAATACAATTACTTAATCTAACTATAATATGTCAAATTAACTTAAAAACTAACGTCAACGACTTTGTTAATTTAAATGGAAGGAATTTGGTTTCCTTTAAATAAGATATCGAGAATATGGTTATCGAATACTTGGAAGTTAATATCAAAAAAAAAAAAACTTAAAAACTAACATGTATGATCTACATAAATATATATGCCATTTAATCCAATGATTAATTTTTTAAAATATTTATTAAAAATAATATTTTTTTAAAAAATTATTATATATTTTAAATTATATTATATAATATAATATTTATCATTAAATAAAAAATAAAATTCATAACATTAAGAGTTGCCCTGCTTCACGTCAACAATTCTTATTTTATATTCTAACGCAATCCAAAAACTAAAAATAAGACACTTGTTTCTAAATCGAAACTCCACAAAATCAAAATTAATATATTATTTCCTTTACCCTAAAGGAGGAGGAGGTGACTTAACGGTACTTTAAGTCCACCGATAAGAGATTTAAGAAAAAATATATATTATTTTTTAATATAATTTATTATTATTAAATAAAAAATACATTATTTCCTTTTATTAATTGATTAATATATTAAAAATCTGAGCGGATGCATGCTACCCCAGCATGCACGTCATATATATGCGTGTCAAAAAAGGAAACCACTCCGCTCAAATAGTTGACTTCTCTGCAGTCTACAGAATTATTGCAGTGGGTGTGGGCCGCGTTGGGACTTTAAGCTTTTCAAAGTTTTCGGCAACCAACCTGGTCCTTTCTCATTGCATTTTCAACTCCGACTTGTTACTTCATCCACAAGTGTTCTCACCACTTAGACTTGAGCTTCATTGCTTTTATGAAAGTCGTTCATCGTTGGAGTTAGATTCAACCACAATTTTATCTACCAATAAACCCTAACGAATCAAATTTAGAATAACAAATTAATATATTGTAAGTGAATTGAGACAACTGTTATTATAATTGTGAGACAATAAAATAGTAAGTGAATGATTTTTCATTAGTATTAGTAATTTTTTTAATTTTTTTAATATATTATATGATAAATTATATAACAAGAGAATAACTATTTTCATCCCTCCCATGTTTTGAATTTGAAATTTTTAATATAAAAATTTAAATTCTTAACTACTAAATTATCTTCTAGATGATAACTATAGTTTTACTTTGTCTTTACAATTTAATGTTACTGAAAAGACAAAACATGGTATGGTATAACCAAAACAGTGAACTATATTATCATTGAGAGAGACCTGCAATACAAAACAGTGTTTGACTCGATGAATCTCACCATGGCTTCTAGTAGCTAGACTTGAAATTTTATTTTTTTAGCCGTCAACTGGACTCGAATTAAGCAAAACATTTTTGTGAAACTAATAAGGTAGTAGAAACACCTAGGACTTGTTAGTTTAATAAAAATAATTTAATTTTTTTAAAATAAAATTTTAAATTTAAATCTTATAAATAAAAAAATAAATATTTAAAAAACTTCCTCTTATCTTCTAACTTAATTCAACTCTGAATTAGTCGTGGCTTCCAAATATAAGAAGATTAATTCAAAAAATAGAAAAAGTAATAGAGACCATCAACAAGGACACTGATTATGGGGACCAAACGTGGGAAAGAAACAAAGATTTTTGGAAATATGAGCCAAATCACTATAGAACAAAAGCCTATCCACTACATAGAAGATGTTTTTCCACCATCTCGAGCCCATTAAAGACTACCCTAAGTCAGTCAGTGCCGTCCGTGCTTAGCATGCCAATGAATCATGATCATAATGGGTCTTCCAAAGATTTCAAGAAAAAGATACCTTGGTATTTGGCTATATAACTTCAAACAATTATGCGTAAGCATGTCTTCAGCAATACAACAGTATCCAATTCAAATTTCACTATTGACCATCAAACTTAGCTTGCTTTACTTTCAGGTGCTAAAAATTATTTCTTATGTTCCATCAAACTTACATGGAACAGTCATCATGCACCATTAAAAGATCAAAATCTGGTACAGACTTTTGTAAATATTAGGCTTAATTAGTTCATTGCAACACAAGGGAATTGGAAGAACTTTGATTTACATAGACTCATGAAGGTGATAAAGAATTTTGGTTGCCCATGCTGAGGGGACAATTAAAGAACTGAGAGAGAATATTAAATGGGCGATACATCAGACACTGCTTATGCGTCTGGAGTTCCCTGACCTTTCTTTTGGTGAACTGCTTCCAGGCATTCTTTAGCTCTATGAACCTTTGATTGGAGATAAAAGCTCCCATTCTTAGCATTTTGCCCAAACAAGTTGTCATATTTCTGCATAGATCATTAGAATACTTCATAAGGAACACAATATAAAACCAGTTGCATATTTAATCACAAAGTATTAGAATAAGTGACACCATCTAGCACACCTTCAGGATCTCTTCCCAAGATGACTGCTCTGTGACCCCTAGAATCTGCCTTGCCTCAGCATCAGTCATAACTTTGCTTGCTCTCCTGATATTTTGCACAGTTTCTTGGGCTACCCCAGATTTTGCAGCATCTGCAATCAACCACAAAGTTTTAGATATTGATTGCAATAACATCCAGGCTGCTGACAATAAATTACATTCCTAAACACTTTCAAATTTCAACTGCTAAGTGTGGAACAGTACAACATACTTGCTAGCGCCTGGCGATATGCTTGAACTACAGCTCTTGCCATTACTCCAGAACCCATAACAATCAGATTAGCAAGAATCCTTGCAGCCTGCAAAACACTATTACAAGTTAACTGTCTGATACTTACCTTCTTGTTTCCATTTTATCATGGATAAACAAAAAGGCAAAGTGCATGCTCCCCATGCATGAGCTGCTAAAGCTAAGATGACTTTTGACCAACCAAGCAGCTAATCATGAATACAACCAAGCATCAAAAACATTTGGCTTATGGCTTCTCTACAAATGACTACAGTTAAAGGCTCCAAAAAATGCTACTAGAATCAGAAAGTAACAGTTGGTTAGTTCTATTCGTCATTCTGGTGCAAGTGGATTAGCAATCACACTTATCATTTGACAGGATACATAAGCCTGCCCTGTGGCTCATTCAACAATCAAGTACCTGCCAACTTAATTTTTCATAAAACAAAACATTTAAGATACAAAGATCTCTATGCAAAAGATTAGTGTCTGAATAGAATTAAAGATCACTTTTAATAACCATTTCCAGGTGCCAACTTCAAAATGAGAAACTACAACATCTCTAAAAGGGAAACACAGTTAAGGGCATTAGCAAATCAGTAATGCTATAGTTACAATGCCATGTAAGATTATAAACTTACAATCTTATGTGGCATTAAATGGGTGGATGCACACAATATCACAGGTGGACCCTTGAATGAAATGAGTTAATTATATAACGACACATCATGTTGTAAACTTACAATGCCACGTGGCATTGTAACTATAGCATTTTCGTTAGCAAATTGCCTAGAAACCCATCCCAATTAAGGTTGCTGGACCAACTGGAGAACAGATTGCTTTCTTAGGCTACATTTGATGTTACTTCTTTGCAATTCAACCAAGCTTCACGCTACCAATATTCAATATTAATCTACCATACAATCTAACCATTCCTAGTATCATACCCATCAGGTTTGGGGAGAAAAACAATGGTTTAAATTCAATAGAGCTTCTAGAGCCCAGCAGCCACAACTCAAAGCATTACCCACCGGTTACAACAATCATAATTGCTTATTAGAGGGCCTGATTGCCATAAAGACTAAGTAAACAAAAGAGAAAATGGCACATAACCTCAACAAAAATACAATAAACAAAGACTCAATAAGGTTCACACTTGACCATTAACAAGACCAAACCCACAAAAGAGAAGAAAGAGGCATACGTACCATTGCCGAAGATTTAAGGAAAAGACGCCCACCAACCAGAAAGGTTCGCGATTCAGAAACCTAAAGTATAAACCCAATATGTTAGTTCAGGTGTTGTTGATCAGCTCAACAACATAATCAAACAACCCTAAATTCACAAAATTTTCTCGTCGAAAATTTTTTTAAGTTCGAGTTCTACGTATCAAATTCTAATTCTTCTCGACGAAACCCCATAGCAAAACACGTCGACGAAAACGGAGATGCATATGAAATAAATAGAATTTAGCAGTACTGGCCCTATCGTAAACAGCAATTACTTACCGGAGCAAAATTTCAGGGTAGCGTTAGAGATGAACGTCAACAGGGTTGATGGTGATTAGGGTTTAACAATGCGATGATTAGGGTTTAACAATGCGACAATGAAGAATTGGGGATAGATGCTATGGATTGAACGATTTGCCTGTTATGACGGCTTCCGAAACGGACGTGAGTGTAATTATGGGTTGGGTTGGGCCTCCATCTTTTCATTAACGTGCCACAAGATTTTTTTTTTTTTTTTTTTTGTAAGAATGGGCCACAAGATTAACTTTCAAGTACATCTTAATTACAAGAATTTGTTTTCTTATAATCTGAATTATAGCCAACGAGTTGTTGATTTTTTTTCTTTTTTGTACAACCAATTTAAGTGAAAAGAACTTTAAATTATAATTAATAAACTGTTGATTTAAGTGAAAATAATTTAATTTTTATTAAATAAAATATTAAATTTAAATCTTTTAAATAAAAAAGTAAGCATTAAAAAAACTTTTTATTAATGGATTCAATTTGATTTCACGGTCAAATTAGTTCAAACTCAATATAACTTTTAGATATTCAAGATTTGGTATCCAAAAACACATAATTTGAACTGTAAAATAAAAACATAATACTGACTTCAGCAGTCGACTGAGGCGCTGAGATCTGCAACCTCCGGCCATTCTCCTTTTCTGACGGAAGATTAATCAGTGCCATAAAATTGAACCTAAGCTCCTCTCTCTCCGCAAATGGCGATGATGAGTTAATTTTCTCAAAATTTTTGAATTTCCCCTAGTTGCGTCCGTAAAACTGACTTCTTTATATGCGGGGTTGCAGT
>BPVZ01000195.1:217497-234948 GCA_020521535.1 Rubroshorea leprosula | reverse complement strand
GTTTGGCTATACATGGTGCTGGTTTGAGGGAAGTGTCCTTGTGTTTTTGCTTTTCATATGTATTGTACTAATTAATTATAGAGTAGTAAATAAGAATGTACAATATGTGGAGAATAGTACTAATTAAAGGCATGATCTTGTGTTGAGCCTCTCTTTCTTAATTATTTGGAGATGCTCTTTACTCTGTCATTGCATTGATTGGGAGAATTAATGTCCAATTCTTTATATAAGTCTTTCAATGGATAGGGAGTGCTTATAGTGCTAAAATTGATTCATTATTAGGAGATGATTATGAAGATACCCTGCTGATGACAACTTTGGATGTTTTTCCTCTCTCAATCTCAATAATTCTATAGGAATGCATTTTAACTGTGAAAAGATTGTGGACATTTATAAAGGTAATAATTAATAAATACGTACTCTATTATTTGATGATTTTGGTCTATTGGAGAATGGCATATTTTGTGATACAAGTTTAAGCTCTGACCCTTTAGTAGTCCTTATGGTATGAGTTGTGACTAAAAAACCTTAGCATGCATATATTCAATCAAATTGGATTTAAAATTCCACCAGAATGCTTTGTAACTTACATAAGGAAAATTCTTAAATTGAGCTTGCATAGCCTTAGTGAACACTAGTAATCTGGTAAAAACAGGGTAGCTAGCATTCACAGAGCTCTTGTGGCATTCAGAATGAGATCAGATAAAAAGCTTTTAGTGGTTCAATTGATGTTGATTTAGCTTTTCGGTATATGGTAGCCAATATCAGAACCAAGCTTAGTAGTTTGCAGTCCAGGCATAGTTACTGGTAGGTCTATGTCAAATTCGAGGCCTTGGGCTAGATTTTTATTTAATTAGCTTCATTCTAGCATTTGCAATTCTTTACCAAGTAAATGCAGCTCTGGTTTTCTTTATAGCATATTCATCATGATTCCCATAAAAAAAAAAAAAAAAAAAAAAAAAAAAAAAAAAAACACTCACTCAATCATATCGTATTCAAGTAACTGATATCATTACCATTAGAAGCTATTAAGGTTTAGTAGAAAGAAAAATTTAGAAATAAAAACCAATGGAAAAAATTCCTAAAGTAACAAGTGTTTAAGATTAAAAGAAGTATCTTTTGTACAATGAAGCACTGTAAAAAGCTTGTGGGCTCTTAGAAAGCAACTAGTAGAGAGAGATTATGTCCTCTAGGGGCAGTATAAATGTACTGTCACTTCTTGATCTGCCACTTCTAAGTCAACATTGATCATTTTCAGTTTGTTATCCCATCTAAATCCACTTTTGTTCTGAAGTGTTGTAATAATATTACATGTAGATTTTATTGTCTTTAGTTGTTTCTCCACATGAGTAGTCACACATTCAACACCGAATTTCGAGCTTATGGTTTCAGCTACTTGATCGAGAGATTGATGCTTAAATGTGTTAGATGGCTTGTCGCCTTTTGCTGCCTCCTCAGCAAGGATCTCAAGTAAAATGTTCCCCATTGGTTCTCATCACATAAATTGCTTTGATTTACCTATTTTTACACATCATCAAAGATTTTTTTTCTTTAATTCCACAATCCCAGCAACCCTAAAGACATCAAGAAGAATTTATTAATCGTTGCTCTTGAGTCTATCCTCTTTTAATTTGTTTTATTTATCGCTTGAGATGCATTAATTACGTCAACATTTAAATGCATACCTAATGGTTTGATTAAAAGAGGTCTTTGTTCAATTATCTGTTTTTTTTTTTCTTTTTTTCTTCTTTTTTTTTTTTTCTTTCTTTTTGGTGTTGATGGAGAGGATATGAATCATATATTTCTAGAATGTACTCAGTCTCTTTGTCTTTGGATGAGATGTTGTACTCTTGGAGGGGATCTAGCTCTGTTTTGAACTGATACCGTTGATGCTTGTTGTCTACATTTTGTCTATGGGATGTTTGATAGGTATATATAATGTTAAGGTTGGGGCATAGTTTTCTTGGTTGATTATTATGTGGTTGATTTGGAATGATAGAAATGAGATGTTCTTAGATAATGATCAATGGGAGAAAAGCAGAATTTGTGAATTAATTCAGGTCATCAAGTAGTCTGTGTGGTTAAAGAGGAAGCAGGAAAGTGTTGCATGTATATGTTTTCCATAATTGATTGTGTTCAGTTTCTGTCCTTGAGTGTAGCCAAGATAAGAAGGTTGTTAGAATAACAGATGATGAGTGTTAGAGGCCAAGCAGCTTGCTCTGGAGTTTTATGGGGTAGTTTGCAGAGTTCTGTTTACTGTTTGTAAGGTTTATTTTGTGTATTGTCAGGTACAAGTTATTTAGTTGAATTTAGTGACAATTTTTCTTTGTAATTAAGGATTTCTGTATGAATTATATATTTGTAGAGTGAATTCATTAGTCTGCAGAAAGGGTGAGATCTGTTTGTGAAATTTTGTGAGGATGAGAAAATTACTGAGGAGTTCAAAACCTTTCATTTAAAGGTGTGATGATCTTTCTCATGAGTTTCTTATCCAAAACTTTTCTTTATGCAGTAGTAATTATATATATATATATATATATATAAATGCAGTTGACAAGATTGAACAATACATTTTCACTCCCCTTTCCCTTGATTTATTATTTAACTAATCTTTGTTTTAATGTATTTTAAGGAAGAGGAACAAAGAATATTCAGTGAAGAATTGGAGAAGCTTAGGAAAGCTATAGAGGTACTTCCTTCCAACCATCTTTTCTTTTTTGATAGTATTTAATACATTAATTACATCACTCTTTATCTGACTCTTTCCAACTCTTAAATTCCAGTTCCAGGAAGATTTAGCAAACCAATACTTTGATGAGGTTGGGAATATTTTGCTGCATTATCCTTTAATAATGATGACATTATTCTATTTCTGAAATTTCTGTTTTAATTTTTTCTTAACCAGCAGGAAATTCAAATGCAGATTTTTTCAAAGGTATAGAAAGCTTGCTGCTCTATCTTTTGATGGTGTTGTAATTAGTATAGTCATTTTAACTTCTTTTTTTTTTTAATTTTAATTTTTTAACTTGCAGGACCTGTTGGTAACTTTGGATGAGGTATATATAGATGTTATGTTGCATTTATGCTTTTGACATTGCTAATTATAGAACTAATAGTGTTTTAACATTTTCTTAACCTACAGGACCTTGGATTTGAAATGCTTCAAACAGGGGGACTAGAAGGTGTCACTGCCATGAATTCAAGTGGCTTGCAGAACCTTGAGAAATGATTCGAACAGGAGGACTAGAGGGTGTCACTGCTGTGAAATTCAAGTAGCTTTGGAGGTATAGTGAATTCAATTAGCTCTGGGGAAGTGGGGATTTTATAATTGTCGCTACAGCGACTTAAACCTTGGCATGGGCCAAGGGATTTTGGTGCACATTGCCTGCCCACCTGGGGCTGCAACCTGCAAGTGTACTTTGCTGCCTTAATTTAATTTTTTGGGGGCTAACTCTTTTGTTTTGAATATGACAGCAATGGGAACCCCATTTGAGCAAGCAGCGGAGTTAAAGAGAAAAAGAGAGGAAGAACTTGATGAAGCACGTTGGGCCAAGAGGCCTGCAACTGCTTACGCTACTCCAAGTCGTCCCCCAATTGGTGGGTTTGTGGTTGAGGCTCACCAGAATTATGGTCAGTCAGTGGCTGCACTGGCTACTCAAGGACCTCTGTTCTCAACCAATGGAGGTACACAAATACAAATGAGGGAGGCTGCTCATGATAAGGAGGTCTCAACCTCATCATTGGCACCTCCACAGGTGGAGCTGAGGAAGTTCACTGGTGATGAGCTTGGACTAGGAAGCAAAAATGAGGTTAGTGTGTACAATCTTGTGGAGGTAAGCAATCAGATAATAGATTATGGCTTCAAGGTATAACTGAGCATTATATGGTTATTAGTTCTTTTTAATATATGCTAAAAACAATTTACTGAATTTAAAAGAGCAATATAAAAGCTCATGAGAGAAACTGCTCCCAAAATAAATAAGATAAAAAGGAAGCTCCCATGACTAGGTGATGAGCCCTTGAGCTTACAGTTGAGTTTTCACCTTCCCTCTTACTTTCCTGGCCTAGGGCTGCAGCAAACTTTTTCTCCAGAAACTGCTCTATGTTTTGTTATGGGCATAGTTTTCTTGTATGTTATTTTGAGAATTTTCTATAGGTTCTACTGTTTAAGATCTGTTTATTTGTGTTGTAATAATGGATGAGTTTATTTCTCTACAATATAATAGTTTATTTGTGGGAAAAAATGATTTCATATTTTTTTGAACAATGTTGTCATGGGGTGGGCTTGAACCTGCCCAAGGGGGGAAGGGGGTGCACCTCAAGGTGGCCAGAGGCCACGTGGCCCGAAGGGCCAGGTGCAAAAATGATTTCATATTAATGATTAAATCTATATTGTTTTGAATGATTGATGTAATTCCTAAAAAATCCCCATATATTCTGTTTTAATTTTAAATGCAGTTTCAACCCAAAGAATACAAGGCCTTTGGTGAGGAGCCAAGAACTACTGACATGTTCAAAAACTCTAGGAAAAAGGAAGAACAAGAGTTCAAGGAAGAATTAAAGAAGCTTGAAGAAGTTTTGATGGTGTGATTATCTGTGCCTTACTTCCTTCCAAGTTCCAACCACTCACCTTTTCTTTATGGGTTTTATTATAATGTACTCTTTCATCACAGCCCTATGCACCCACAAATGGGCCCTGATTCCGCCCCTTGCTTGTTTTCCTTCATTCACTGCCCTTTATCTGAATCTTTTCAACTCTCTTTTAAATTTCAGAAGCATGGAACAAATGAATTCTTTGATATGGATATTTTACTTGACTCACCGGACCTTGAAATGTGGACAGCATATATCACGGGTATAGATATATTGATCTGCATTAATATAGTATTTTTGACATTCTTCTAATTATGGAATATTATTATTTTAATTGTTTCTCTAACCTGCAGGATATTGTGAAGGAGAATTGCAGTCCAGCACTACATGGATTATGCCATTGACTGCAGGTGCCATGAATTCAACTGCAACTGGAGGTGGTGAGTTATTTCAGTACTGAGTTTGCTGCGTCCTAATTATTATTATTATTTTTTTTTAGGTATATCTGGAGTTAGTAACTTGGTATTACATGACCCTGTTGTCCCTCCTGCAGAGCCTCATCATGACCCTCTTGGCATGCAAGGACGAACTGCTGCTGCTGGATCCTCTGGTGGTCCCACCACCCAGTCCTTTCCACACGATGAAAAGTTTTAACTTTACCTCGATCCCACTTTATGTTGGCTTATTGTTAATATGTATTGTGTTGGTTGAGCTATTATTTAGAATGAGACGAACTTAAGTACATGAACACCAATTAGGTGGTTATGTTGAATGGGATATTTGAACTTGATGTTACTTATATAAACTACAAGGTATCACACTGTGCATTGCACAGGTAGCTAATAATGTATTCTAGTGTATTGTTGCTTATAATCCATCCTAATGTAACGCAGTGTAGAAATTTAAACCCATTGTCCTAACAAAGCCACAAACAAGAAAAGAAGCTCCCCATCACATTCTAATACAAAGTTTTGGTGAAAGGGCTAACAAAGGTCACTAAGGATTCTCGACTGATTTAAAAAAATACCTTCTGTTCATCATCCATTCTCAAAGACACTAAATTTCCCTTCATACCAAGAATGTAGAATTGACAACTATAAAATGTTGGATTATTGACATTTTGTGATTAGTCATCTTGAATTCTCAGCGTTCGAATACTACAAAGGGACTACGCCATTTGGTCCATTTCCCATCACCATTTTTGAAGATAAAATTAACGAAATAACTGCCATCGTGATTAGAAAGTACTGCACAATATGAAGATTTAGGTGAAGATGCAACCAGAAACCTCTTCACTTTTAAATGGTGCCAAGTTTGGAAGCATAATGATTTTCTTAACAAAAAGATTCCAAATGATTATGAATTGTTCACCTTTTGGCATCACGCACCAAACTCCCTCTGAATAACACATTGTGGCATCTTTTAATCCATTATTAGGAATGCTCAAGAAATACTTTTTACCACGTAGTGGATCAATGAAATTACAAATGGTATCACCTTTTCGCCAATAGGTTAACCAAGAGAGGAGAGCCTTCAGAGCACTCCAAAGCTGGACTTGAAGGAGCTGCCAATCTACACAATTTGTAGGTAGCCCAAAAACTCATATAGTCACCGAACATTAGGCACCTTCCAATTCGATCTAGCTAGTGTGTCAAGAGGAAGCTTATCAAAATCTCCTTTCTCCTCCTCACCCACTGTGTCTTTCATCACAATTTCACGACTCTAAGGCTTCATATTCTTTTTCTCATCATCTAGGTCATACCTGGTTTGATTTTGGAAATCTGTCTCATCGTCACCCAAAAAGAACAATGCCATGATCCTGTTGGACTTGGACAAGGCAATGAAAGAAAGTAACTGAAACAGCCTGGTCTTCCAAGTTGACTGAATAAAGACTTTTATGATTTGATAAAATGAAATACACACGATTGCCTTCAATCATCGATCCGATCCAAGAATTGTTGCTTGGCAAGAAAACGAAGATACTAGTACTACCCAAAAAGAATGCTCTTTACCTTCTTCCACTCCTCCTTTCAGAAATCCAGTATAAAAAACTCCACAGCAATGACAGCAACCAACAAAATTTGAAGATATTTACCAAAGGAAAATGATTCAGAGAACCAGAGAGCTAAAAAATATATAAACTGAAAGAAAATTCAATGAAGAATTCAAGAAGCTTTGTGAAGTGTGGGATCCTTCCAAACTTCCTTTCTTGGTAGAATTTAATACATTAATTATATCACTCTTTATCTGACTCTTTCCTACTCTTAGGTTCCACTTCCAAGATGATATAGTGTTTTAAGATGTTGTAATTAGTATCTCCCATGGAATTAGTGTTTTAACTTAATTTTAATTTATTAACTTTCAGGACCTGTTGGTGTTATATATATAGATGTTATGTTGCATTTATGCTTTTGACATTGCTAATTATAAAGCTACTAATGTTTTAATATCTTCCTAACCTGCTGGACCTTGGAATTGAAATGCTTCAAACTGGGGGACTAGAAAGTGTCACTCAAGTAGCTCGCAGAATCTTGAAATGATTCAAACGGAAGGACTAGAGGATGTCACTGCTGTGAATTGAAGTAGCTCTATGTATGGTGAATTCTAGTAGTCCTGGGGAAGTGGGGATTTTACCATTGTCACTACAGCAACTTGAACCCTTGGCATGACCAAGGATTTTGGGGCACTTCGCTAGCTCACCTGGGGCTGTATTAAGTGCCCTATGCTGCCTTAATTTTTGTGGGCTAACTCTTGTTTTGAACGTGGCAGCAATGGGAACCTCATTTGAGCGAGTAGAGGAGTTAAAGAGAAAAAGAGAGCAGGAGCTGGATGGAAACTATAGGGGCAAAAGGCCTGAAACTGCCTACACCACTCCAAGTCGTCCCCCAAGTCGTCCCCCAACTGGTGGGTTTACGGCTGAAGCTCGCCAGAATTACCGTCAGTCAGCCGCTGCACTGGCTACTCAAGGATCTCTGTTCTCACCAACGAAGGTACACAAATACAAATGACGAGGCCTGCTCATGACAAGGAGGCCTCGACCTCATCATGGGCACCTCATCACCTTTGCATTTATATTCCATCACAATTTGGTACAGTAGTTTTTAGCATTTAAAATCTTAGTGCAGAGGAAAAGCTTAGCGCAAGAATAACAGTAATTAGATAAGCTAATGCTGTGTCTGGAATCACATATAGCTATAAATATACGTATGTAAGTTATTGAAAGAGAATACAGTCTTGTTAAGCTAGCTTGTACACGACTGAAATAGCTAATAAGTTTCAGCGTCAAACAAAGGTTTAACAAAAAGACTGCATGTAACTGGAAAGTAGATGAGCATAAGTGTTTACAAACAGATATAGTAGAAGCTTAACTAAATAGGAAAAGCCTACTAATTAAATAATGGATCCAAATTCTAGTTTTGGTTAATTTACAGGTTTGCATTACTAATCTGAAGTAGGAGGATCGATGTCAGCTGCACTTGACACACCTCTTAAGCTAGCTAGTCTGAAATGAGATGATATACAAAACGGTGAGCTTGCCTTCGAGCTATAACTGAGCCCTATATAGTTATTAGTCAATTTTATTACATGCTAAAAACAACCTACTGAATTTAAAAGAGGAATAGAAATGCTCATGACTGATTTCTCTTATGCATAATTTAGATAATTAGCAATGTACTGATCAAGTCATGACTGTTAGCATAAGCATTTCATAACAAAATTAGGCATAAACAGAAGTTAAACATGACATGGTGTACATCAACAAAATAGATTCTCCTCTATTATTATCATCACAGCCTTACGCGTACCCAGAAATGGGCCCAGATTCCACCCCTAAGCCACACATTATGTGCATGTTTTCAAAAGTTTTAGACTACTTCGTGTTTTCCTTCTACTGCCCTTTATCTGAATCTTTTCAACTCTTTCTCCCAAATTTCAAAAGGATGTAACACTCGATTCGAAATTTGACCGGTATGTATATATTTTGCTGCATTATTATAGTATTTTTTGACATTCTTCTAATTATGGAATATTATTGTTTTAACTTTTTCTTTAACCTGCAGGATCCTCAAATGTTGCCTCGGGTGCCATGAATTCTACTACAACTGGTGTGTTAAGTGGGAAAATCTCACATCAAGTATAAAAATAAGAAGTTTGTGGGTTAAATACAAGGAAGGCTACTCCACCTATTGCCAATTGGTTTTAGGTTGGATGCAAGCCTTGTGTTGAGCCCACATGCACGATTTTCAATATGATATCAGAGCCCAGGTTCTACCATGGGAAGCCCGTTGTTAGCCCACCTGACAGGACCCAAAGTTGATATCGGACCTGCATTTAAGAGGGCGTGTTAATCCACGTGACAGGACCCGACATTCATAGCGGGTCTACACGTGAGGGGGCATGTTAAGTGGGAAAATCCCACGTCAAGTATAAAAATAAGAAGTTTGTGGGTTAAATACAAGGAAAGCTACTCCACCTATTGCCAATTGATTTTAGGTTGGATGCAAGCCTTGTGTTAAGCCCACATGCACGATTTTCAATATGGGCATGATTTTTGAGCTCTGGACAGTCCCTAGCAAAATGTCCAAAATTGTTGCACAATTGACAGGCATTAGTATTGCGATTATTATACCTGTTGAGGGAATTCCGATTATTTTTTCCTTCTCAAGCTCCACGGTGTCCTCGGCCTCCTCCACGGCCCATTGGAACATATTGGTTGGTGCCAGAATTGGGTCTAGGCGATCGGTTTGAGTATTCCTAGAGTCCTCTAGAATTTTGATAACCACCTACTGAATTTTGGTCACTGAAGCCACCATAACTGTTGTGGTTCCCAACTATGCGAGGATGCACAGAAGCAAATTGTGCTGTAATTGGTGTATTATTATCATTGACAAGGGCTTCCTCTCTTTGTAAGGACTCTTCATGAGCTAAAAGTCTGTCCTGTAAATCTTCGAATGACAGTGGGGGTCCATCACGGGCTCGAATTGAAGCCTTGAATTCCCTGTATTCATGTCCCAAACCATTAAGAAGATAAACTTGAATATCAGAGTTGCTTAGGGGTACCTTTTCTGCGTTTCCAATCCGATCAATCAAAATTTTTGCGGTGCGAAGATATTCTGCCACTGCTCAGCCTTCACATCGAAGGTTTTGTAGCCTCTCTTTCAATGCATTTACTCTTGTGCGAGAGCTATTTGCACAAAGCCTTTCAAGAATCACCCAAGCTTCATGTGACGTCTCAGCACTAGAGACATATGGGTGAATGGATTTTGACACTGAAGTTAGAATTGCATGTTGTATTGATTGATCTTGCCTCACCCATAAATCATATGGTGAGTCGGGTAAGTCATCCTCTAGAGGACATGGCCTGGTGCCCTGCAAAAAATCAGTCAGTCGATAAACTCGAAGCAATGATGTGAATTGTCGGCTCCACATGGTGTAATTATCTGAGGTGAGTTTGACTAGAAATTGGGCAGCAACGAAAGCTATTATGTTGTGTGAACTGCTATTAGTGTTGGTAACAGCAGGTGTGGTTATCACAGTTTTGCCATTGCTTGACTGGATAGATTCTGTGGTTTTGGATGTTGCCTCAGCCATGGTTGTCGAGTACTGGTCTCGTTTGAGATTTTGGCTCTGATACCACTATTGGAGCAAGCTTTGTAATTGGAAACCGATAATTTGTATTCATAAAGCTGAACCAAATATATACAAGTGTTTGTAGTTACACAAGGAAACTAAAGATATATACAATAATGGAGTATATATGATTTAAAACAGTAACTGATATGCTGCTATAATTTGTAACTGATATGCTGCTATAATACAGAATATATAGTTGCCAAGATTGAGTCTTGTTGCTGTCATTCATGAGTGGGGATTGTGTTGCCGTAATTCACGAGCGAGGATTGCTAGAATTGATGACCGGATTTGTTGCCGTGATATGGTGAAGGTAGTGAGTTATTTTAATACTGAGTTTGCCATGTCTTAATTTTTTTTTAGTATATTTGGTGTTAGTAATTTGTTATTACATGACCCTATTGTATATCCTGCAGAGCCTCATCATGAATCTCTAGGCATGCAAGGAGAGACTACTGCTGCAGTTGGATCCTCGGGTGATCGCACCAACTAGTCCTCACTACACAATGACAAGTTTTAACTTTATCTTGATCCCACTTTTATGTCATTTCTTTTGGGACATGTCACATGAATGATGCAGGTTTTTAAGTTTATGTTGACTTATCGTACCTATGGATTATTTTGGTTTAGCTGTTATCTAGAATGATATGAACTTAATTACATGAACACTAATTAGGTGGTTGTGTTAATGGAATATTTGCATTGGATGTTAATTATATAAACTACATGTTATTTACAGTGATTTTTACTTTTAGAGGTGTACCTCTCTCTTGATACCCACTTTTATGTAGTTTCATATGGGACATGTCACGTGGATGATGCACGTTTTACGTTCATGATCATGGCAGCTTGTTGTAGCTATGGATTAATTATATTGGTGCAGGTATCATATAGAATTATGTTAACTTAATTACATGAACACTAATTAGGTGGTTGTATCAAATGGGATGCTTGAACTTGATGTTTATAAACTACAAGGCATCACACCTCGTGATGCACGGATAATAAATAATGCTTTTTATAGTGTTTGTTACTAGCAATCCATCTTAATGCAATAGAGAATCAGAACTCATTTTACTAAGAAACCCGGCCTGTGGCCAGAGCCACAGAAAGAAGCTCCCCATCACATTCTAGTTGAAAGTTCTGGCGAAGGAGTCACGGAGGATACTCAGGCTTCTCAAGTAATTCTAAAAAGGGTAAATACCTAATTTGGTCCCTCAACTTTCATTTTTGGACCAAGTTCATTCTTAAACTTACTAAATTATCAAATTTATCCTTAAACTTTATTTTTTCACTACCAACTTGGTCCTTCCATTGACGAAAGTGCTTAGCTAGGACGTTAACATGCCACGAATACTTTTATTTCAGAAAAACTACATGGAAAAAAATGATGATTTAACAAATTTTCATACTTTAAAATTTAAAAACAATTAGTGGATTTGTATTATTTTATTCAGTGATAAATTTATTAATAATTTTAATAAATTTAATAAAAGAAACATGCAATTACAATATTAACCCTCCCCTTATCTTCAACCCCATCCCTCTACCATTTTTGTTTTTTTCCTTGTTCTCCAGCACCAACATCGACACCAATGCCAGTGACGGCATTCTTTCCCTTTCTCATTTTTCTCTCTACTCTCCACTCTCCTCCTTCCTCCTTCCTCCTTCGTCATTTCTCTTTTCTTTCCCTTTTTTTTTTCTTCTTTTCTTTTCTAGTTGGGATTTAGAACCCATATTGGGATTGGGGATTCAACCCAGATTAGGTCCGGGGTTTTAACTTAGATCGGGTTTGGGGTTGCAGAGATTTTGTGTTTAGGGTGGTTGCAGCACTCATATTTGGGTTTATTGTTGAACCCAAAATTTTTGATGAGTTTGATTTGGGGAATGGGTTCATCTGCATGAGACATAAAGACTTGGAATTCCTGATTGATCAAAACCAAGGTGTCACAAGTGGGTGTGAAGCAACAAAAGTCGGTAAATGATGCCAATTTGAAAGGCATGGCTCTAATCTGGATGAGCATCGATCTATAATTCATGGAGGCTAGCAAAAACAATGGCGATGGTGTGAAGCTTTGTGATGGAGCCCTGCATATGATCCATGATCTGGGTATTTGCTTGGTTGGAGGAAAAATCATGGTGAGAAAATCTTGGGAAAAAAATTTAGATTTCATGGTAAATCTGGGAGAATTTGAATGAAAATTTTCTTGCTTTATGGTATGTTTATCTAGATATTTGTTTGGTTGGTGAGAATATCATGGAGAAAAAATTCCAATTGGTTTATGGGTTTTTATTGAATTGTTGAAGTTAAGCTTTAAATGTCATGTAGATGGAATTGGATTGAAGGAGATGAATTTTTTTTGCAAATTTTTTGGGTAGCCTAAATGTTTGGTTATAGAGAAAATTCATGGGAAAATAAATTTGTTCTTTGATTTTGTTAATTTTCTTAAAGATTTGAATTTAATTAACATTGTAAAATGATAATTATTTAATTATATATATTACAACTAATTGATATTATTCAATTATTTATTTGTTTAATTATTTAATTATTTACCTAGATGAGTAAGTTTGAAATTAACTTCTTCAATTTTTCAATTTTACATGTGGAAATATGGATCATACGTGGAGGTTGCTCAATCATCAATGTGACAGTGGTTTTTTTACATGTAATTCTTTGAATTTCAAAAATATAAATTCATGGCATGTTAATGTGTCAACTGGACACTTCCATCGACAGAAGGACCATGTTGGCAGTGAGAAAATAAAGTTTAAGGACAAATTCGGTAATTTAGTAAGTTCAGGGACGAACTTGGTCCAAAACTAAAAGTTAAGGGATCAAATTAGGTATTTAACCTTTTAAAAATACCTCCCTCTTCATCATCCATTCTGAAAGCCACTAAATTCCCCTTCGTACCTGGAAACTAGAATATCAGATTATTGTGATTAGTCAATTTAAATTCCCAGTGGTAGAATACTGCAAAGAAACTATGTCATTTTAAAAGATAAAATCAATGAAATAATTGCTATCATGATTAGGGAGTAAAACAAACACAATTTGAAGAATCATGTGACGATGTAACCAAAAACCTTTTCCAATTTAATAGGCGCCAAGTTTGGAAGTAGAATGGTTTTCTTAGCAAAAGGTTCCAAAAGAATATGGAGTCTTCACCTTTTAGCATCACGCACCAACCTCCCCTTGAATTACACATTGTGATATCTTTCAATTTGTTATGAGGGACGCTCATGAAATACTTCTTCACCAAGAAGTGAATCAATGAAATTGCAAATGGTATCACCTTTTCGCCAATAGGTTAACCTAGAGAAGAGAATAATTAGAGCCTTCAGAGCACTCCCAAAGCTGGACTTGAAGGAGCTGCCAACCTACACAATTTTTTGGGAGCCCGAAAACTCATATAGTCACTTAACATTAGACACCTTCCAATTCGACCTAGCTAGTGTCTCAAAAGGAAGCTTATCATCAAAATCTCCTATCTCCTCCTCACCCACTGCATCTTTCATCACAATTTCGCGACTCTGAGGCACATTATATCCTTGCTTTCATCATCTCTAACTCTTATCTGGTTTGATTTTGGACATCTTTCTCATCATCACTCAGAAAGAAGAATGTTATGATCCTTGTGGACTTGGACAAGGTAAAGAGAGAAATTGAAACAGTGTGGCCTTCCATGTTAAATGAGTAAAGAGTTTTAAGCTTTGGTAAAATGATATACACACGATTGCCTTGATTCCCCGATCAGATCCAATAGCTGCTTGGCAAGAAAATGAAGATACTACTACCCAAAAAGAATGCTCTTTGCCTTGTTCCATTCCTTCCTCCAAAAATCCAGTATAAAAAACTCCACAGCAATGACAGCAATCAACAAAATTTGAAGATATTTACCAAACGAAAATGATTGGGGGAACCAAACAGCTAAAAAGATATACGAAAATGTTATGTAGGCATTTGTTTTTGAGTTTGAAGAACAGTTATCAATTGGTAGTTTCAGTTGAACGAATTATATATTTTGAGTTATAAATAATAATGATTATCAGTTGTTAAATATTAACTATCAGTAATCAACAGCATCAAAATAGTTAATCCAAATATATTCTATAGTTATAATGCCATGTGGCATTGTAAACTTACAATAATGTGTGGTTATATAATTAGCATTTTTTGTTTAGGATCCACCCATGATATTGTACAATCTATACTAGAAAAACATATTTTTCTCTTATTTAATTACATTTAACATAGATTTAATGATATTAATTAACTGGTTTTTACACCACAATTAGTAATTTTTTTAAGATGATGCCATGTGTCTCGAGATTGAACAGCCATTAATTTTTCGTGATTTATTATGAATTATTTGGCTGTGATACGATACAATAGAGTTCATTTTATGCTGCTATGGGTTGGTATGAACTATTTTTACTGGGTTGGAGTTGTTAGTATTTTTATTAGTTAAGTCCAGAGAGTCCAACTTTATTTATTTTGGAAGTAAATTTGACAGTGGAGAGTTTGTTTGGTTAAAAAGAATCATATGACCTAAAGGAGAGTACTATTTAAGTACTTTTGAACTTTATTTATTTAAATCTCATGGATTGGTATTTTATTAGAAGTCAAATTCTTATCCTTTGAGAATGCTAGAGATTTGATCATTAATTTAAAAAAAAATTGACTCAGTTAAATAGAGAAAGATGGGACTAATTTTTAGAGATTTCATCTGATAGATTTTTGCTAGATTATGGTTGTGTTTTTCTTGTTTGTGGCTAACTGGCAAGGTACATGAAGGAGAGAAAATCAGGGTTGTTGAGATCATGTTTAATTGTGGATGGAGAGGTGGTTCAGATTTGATTTTTTTACTGAGTTGGGGTAGTTATGGAAGCCTATAAATTTTAATTTTGAAGATATTATTGGGTTATATACACAAGCCAACCTTTCAACATAAATCATTTATCTTTCGAAACTCTTTGTTTTTTGAGCATCCCTTAGTTTAGTCTAACCTAGAGATCTCTTAGTTTTAGATCATTTTCTAGCATCTTTTCTTTAGGTTTTTAGTCTAGTAGAAGTAGATGAACGTCCTCAGTGGAATTTTGTTCTTAGTTGATTTAATTTTTTTTTAGTAAGATTAGTTTTTTGACTTTTTCTTATTATTTTGGTTTGCTTTTACTAAGTTTTTCAATTTTTAAACATTCAATTTGATATTAATACAAACATGTTTGCAATTTCAATTAAATTTAGAATCTTTTACTTTTCTACTATGTTTTCTAGATTTCTACTAGATTTACATTTTCTCTCTATAGTTTTAGTTTCAGTTTAACTATATTTTTTTGTACTTTATTTAGTTAATTTTCAACACTTGTCCTTAGTTTATTTCATTACCGGTGCTTTAATTTAATTCTTGTTAATACTTGTTTACCTTAACCCCAGTACTTGGTGTACTTCCAAAGCAAATTTGAGCTCAGTGTAGAAATTAATCCCTCCTTCCTACCAATCATCTGATTTAAGTGTATTATATTTTTCACGGCGTTCTTCCAATAGCCTTTTCATAGGAAAATATTGAATGGAAGAAGAGGGTCATTGATAAATCCTTTTTATACTTTTCTTGTAAAAATAGGTGAATTCATTGCAATTTCTATCGCTATTAGGATTTTAAGAGTAACAATTAGTTTAATGATTAGGTCATGTTAAAGGCAATGATATAAAGATAGTTTTTTTATAATATTTTTGTATATCTTTTATATATTATTAAACAAATAAATAAATTTAATATTATATATTTTAAATAAATAAATAAAATTAATTATTTAAATAATATATTAAATCATTCTAAAAGTTAATAAAAAATTTATTTCTAATTCATTTTCCGTCCTGTCAAACGGCAAAAGACTGGCATCCATGTAAGCTAGGAAATCACCCCTAAATCCGTGCTCCGTTAATTTTAACCAAATTTTGATATCATCCATCACAAAAGGGCTGATTTTCAAGTTTGGGCGTTTATACTTTATAAGCCACCATTTTTAGTTGAGGGGGTTGATTTGCTAACAATTCAAGAGTATGGGGGCTGATGTGCTACTAATTCAAGAGTACAGGAGCTGATTAAAAAGGCCTTACGGGCATACTGGCCGAGGAAGAATTTGTGGGCGGAGAAGAAAGCTGTGAAGCGCATGGATTTCGCCGGGAACACATGGCAGATATTCTTGCAGGAGATGGCGGCGGAAGAGTCCGATTTGTTGGATTCTTTGCCGGACGGTCTAGTCGTTTATATTCTCTCCAATCTCAGTTCCCCGCCCGTTGTCCTTCGGATTTCGTCACCGTTCTGATGACGTACGTCAACGATTCACCGTATACGATTTTAAATTTCTGTTCTGGTTCTGTTTTAGAATAAATTTTGAATCTTATTAAAAAAATTTTGTAACAGATGCAAGAGATTAAATGGTTTGGCGCTTCATTCTCGTGTTATCCAAAGGCTCCTCGAAAATGTTACCCATTAAAGCAAAGAACTGGTCGAAGTCTGCTTACTGGTTTTTGAAACTTTGCGCCGATGCCGGAAATGCTTGGGTAAAATGAAATACACACGATTGCCTATAGTCCCCGATCTGATCCAACAATTGCTGCTTGGCAAGAAAACGAAGATACTACCACCCAAAAAGAATGCTCTTTGCCTTCTTCCACTCCTTGCAGAAATCCAGCGTAAAAGACTCCACAGCAATGATAGCAACCAACAAAATTTAGAATTATTTACCGAATGAAAAAGATTGAGAGGAGCAAAGAGCGAAAAAAATATATAAAATTATTACTTCTAAATTAAAGAAAGTAAGAACACACTTACCTTTATAATATGAAGAAGATAAAATTTCAGTTTATGAGTCAATGGGTGTATCTAAGGTATGTTTTAAGTATAAATATATATTTTTATGATTAATTTATATAAAAATTATAAAAATTAATATATATTTTAATACTATTGATATGTTTATTATTTTAATTAATAAATAAATAAAAGTGGGGTTAATATATACATTTTTAATAACAATTAATTAAAAAATATAAATTTATTATATCTTTATCTTGTGTTTTAGGAAAAAAAACCCTAAGTTAGTTTACAACATGAATTACTTGGTTATGTTAAATTTCAAAAAAAAAATGATTAAATTAAATTTTAAAAATTAGATTAGATTATACAATTAAAACGGTTGGATAAAAAACCAAGCCTA
>BPVZ01000195.1:172964-183949 GCA_020521535.1 Rubroshorea leprosula | reverse complement strand
AACTTTGAATTAAAATTTTAGTTTTTAAATGTAAGTTTAAATTTTATTTTGTTTTTTTAAGTGGGACTAATACATACTAACCCAATATATTTATTTATTTATGCATGGTTAGTTTTTTTTTTTTTTTTTTTTCTCATGTATTAATTTCACTATCTAAAGAGCTTAGAGTTTCTCAATGAATATATGTATAGGAAGACAAGTGATGGAAATGATGAGCCTAGATGGCGGTTGTGGACGTTTCCAGTGGTGGTGGATGGACCCTTGGGGGTTGTTTCAGCCGCAGAGGTAATCGGGATCATGATGTTTATTGCGTATCTCATTTGGTCTGCCATCCTTTTTACCTACCGCAACCTTCTCGAGGTCCAGTCCAGTGGTCTTGATCTCGAACACAGGTAGTCTCTCTGCAAAACAGCAGTATGTGTGTGTATACGTACGGTAGAGTTATGATCAATTTATATTAGTATAAATGTTACATTTTTCAGTCACTCATTTTTAAATTTCACCAATTAATATAGCACTTGAATTTTACAAAATACTTTCTGAAATTTTAAAATGTGTGACTGAAAATTATTATAAAAGTTTCTTAAACTTAACTAGTGTAACTTAATCCCTACTTTATATATATATATATATATATCTATTAATTTTATCAATATATATTTGCCTGCCTATGTATGCATTTTTAGCTAACCATTCAATTGGTTCTAAATATAACAGTGCTGTAAGGATGATGGAACTTAGTTCGGCATCGGTAGCAAGAATTGGGATATTTTGCTGGGCATTTTTGTGGCTCCCAATTGCAAGGGGGTCCCTTCTCCTCCAACTTCTAGGTATACCTTTCGAGCATGCTTGCAGATATCACGTATGGCTTGGTCATCTCACAATGTTCATCTTTACTCTCCATGGACTCCTTTATATAATTGCTTGGTCAATAGATGGAGTTCTTCTTGAGCAAGTAAGTCATGCTTTTATTTCAATTAATTAATTACTTATTGCACAAAATATCATCAAATTATAGAAATGTTTATACATGTGCGCATGCAGATACGTAAGTGGCAATCCAATGGCATTGCTTATTTACCAGGCGTTATCCTTCTTGCCATTGGCCTTTTAATATGGGCAACTGCACTTCGTCCAGTGAGGAAGCAATATTTCGAGCTATTTTACTATACCCACCATCTCTACATATTGTTTGTTATCTTCTTGGCTTTGCATGCGGGGCCACTGTTTTTAAGTATAACAGCAGGAGGAATTTTCCTTTTTATGCTTGATCGCTTCCTCAGATTTTGTCAATCACGAACCAGGGTTAGAGTCATTTCGGTCACATCATTTCCCTGTAGAGTCGTCAAACTGGTGCTTTCAAAACCAAAAAGTACACATATATGTAACTTCTTTAAGTTAATTTATTTCAACTTGATACTGGAGTATATATATGTATATTTACAATTATAAGATTTTTGAAATACTACTGATGAATTTAATGCAGATCTTCGATACAGTGCCCTTAGCTGCATTTTCCTTCAAATTCGAGAGGCTTCTTTGTTGCAATGGCATCCTTTCAGTGTATCATCTAGCCCTATAGATGACCAGCAATGTTTATCAGTTCTCATTAAAGTTTACGGTGAATGGACAGCAAAATTAGTTCATAATTCTACAATAACAGCATCCGTGGAGGGTCCTTACGGCAGCCAGACACCCTACTATATATTGTATGACTACAGTAATGCTATTATTCTTACAAGAAATTCTCATAATGTTACTTGGTTGATCACCTCCCTTGTGACTGATCACCTCCCTTGTGTCTTACAGGTATGAAAAGCTTGTGCTAGTAGCTGGCGGCATTGGGATTTCACCGTTCCTTGCAGTCTTGAGCGATATCTTGCACCGCATTAGACAAGGAAAACCATGTTTGGTAAAGCATATCCTACTTGTTTGGAGTGTCAAAAAATCAAGTGAGCTTCTCCTCCTTTCCCATCAGCTCGATTTCAACTCCATCTGTCCCAATTTCTCAAGCAGGCTCAACCTCGAGATTCTTATACATGTGACACAAGAAGAAGAACCTCCACCTCCACCACTTGTATGTTGATCATTACACACACACGTGCACTCTCTAGTTTCACATTATACACATTAATCCCCATCTTGTCCTTGACTCATTATATATCAAATTAACAGGAAGAAGGTGGAACAATAGATCATAAGGACATCAGCTTCGTCTGCCCTGTATGTAGTAGTGGAAGTAGCATGTCAACTTTGACGGGCTCAGGGAACACACTATGGGTTGGACTATATGTAACATCGGCGACAGTTGGGTTTCTTATAATACATAGTTTGTTGCATGTGTTCTACATGAACCCCTATAACCTATACCAAGGATGGTACCCAGGGATCCTCCTTTTAGGTTGCCTTGCCTCCAGCGTTTTGATTTTTGGAGGTTTGGTGCTTTGTGTCTGGCATTGTTGCGGTGCTGATGATTTCATTGAAACTGTACCGAATGTGCCGAGTCAGGAATCGCAAGATACTGGCATTGTCTCCGAGATGCATTACGGTTCAAGGCCAAACGTGAAAGGTAATTATATATACATATGCTTGGCATTGTGTCTTAATTTTGCCAATATATTTTATGTATTTACGTATCAATTTTGCAATGATGCAGAAATTTTTAATAACTTGGGGCAGCAATGGGGAGAAGTAGATGTTGGCGTGATCGTCTGCGGTCCTCCAGGCCTTGATTCGGATGCTGCTAGAGAATGTAGGTCTCTTAATTTAGGCAGACAACGCCATCAACCAATCTTTCACTTCAACAGTCATACTTTCGATTTGTAGTTTCCTAATTAAAGTCAATAATTTCGAATCTTTCTCTTGTAGTTCCGTGCCCGGTTCATTTCTTGTAATTTTCAATGGAAGTCAATAAATTTTCTTATCCCTATCCTTGGATTTTTGGACTAACACATCCATTTCTAAACAAAGAAATCCATCAATTTATTTTTTTATAATACTTCTTGGATGACTATTTTTTAGAATACAAGAAATCAACTGCTTAGAGTTGTAAAAATTTTAAACTAAAATTAAAAATTTTAAATTAACGAATACTTGCTCAATGAGGCTCTTGTTGATACTTTCTAAATGAGAATAGTCTTCCCTAATCTTCTCATTGTATATACCTATCCGACTTGTATATTCAATGATGAAAAATGCAACACGGCCAATTGTCAAAACTTCCAAATTTCAGTTGCAAGCAGCTACAGTTCACTTTATTTTATTATGACGTCAGTATAAAAAAAATTGTCTTCCCCTGTTACAAGAAAATTGAAAACCAAAAAAATCCAAAAAGAGGGAAGGAAAAGAAAACAAAATTTAAGTTTACTCAACAGCAGACCGCTCTCCTAGTCTCAAGGGGAATGTTTAAAAAGAAGCCTATATAATTAACTCACCTCAACCACTGGGTTGTTTTCATCTGAAGATTTATTTCGAATAGTTAAAATTACATTCATCGGCGACCACCTGCCTTCTTGGCAGCAATTGGAGGAAGCGTTTCCTCGTCATCTGACTCCACATCTCCATACTGCCAAATTCCTCGCCTATCGGTTTTTGCTTCATTCTGGAACTTCTCTAAATTATCGAGTGCCACCTGCTTATCTTTGGGCTCCCATTTCTTCCTTTTCTCCATCCTAGCAAGTCCTTCCTGAAAAATATGCATGAGATGAAATGAGAGCAGCCAAGCTAATGAAAAACATCGCGGTGTAAGTTTAAAAAATGCAATGACATTTTCAGACCAATATGACGCTAGATGATACTAACTTCTAAAGATGTTTCATGGTAAAGAAAATAGCTGTTTGTTCAAACCTGCAACATAGCAGCGTTTACACTGATCTCTGCATCCACAGCAACAAGAGTTACGACAAGAACTGTTCCAGTTCCCTGCCCCTTGACTTTTCCTCCAGAAGTGTCCCTATCTTCTACCTTGGCCCTAAACTCATGGGAACTGCCCATAGTCTGCTCACTCAAAAATTGAGCTGCCTCAGTACCATACTCCGCTTCCAAACCTGGAACCTTTATGTATGCAAGGCTGCACAACTGAGCAAGTGCTGGTGCTGCGGATACTGAATGATCAAGAGGACGTAACTGAGTGTATAGAACCTCCTCCTGGTTCCCATAATCAATATAGAACACCTCAAATTTGTCCTTGGAGGATTCAACTCCTCGTGGTGCATTGACAATCTACACAGACAAACAGACATTCAATATAAAACATAGAAATAAGGAGCAGACTAGAGCTTTTACTTAAAATGAGAACATGTATATTTTTAAATAGTTCAAAATAAACAAGAACAAAGCATATATATTTTCAACAGGGTGCCCATATGTTGGGGAAACATAAAGATTACTGTAAGAACTTTTCTGTTGTCCTTATGTTAAATGAATGGGAGAAAAGGATCAAATATGATATAGCCAAGGAACCAAATCTTCTTCCTAGTCTCACGGGGATACATTTTCTTACATGTCAACAGGCTCCCATTCATCAAATGGGATCAATAACTACTTTTAATTCTGCACATGTCGACAGAACCCCTCTTACTAAAAGTCTAGATAGAGATACTCCCAATAATGTTTCTTTCCTAATGTTAGCTGGAGAAAAAATACTCCCAGTAATAATGTTTCTTTCCTGATCAATACTACTATTTATGGCTTGCAATCAGTTGTTCCCTAGACCCTTCTGTCACCTTCCAACATTTGGAGTAGAAAGTATGCTCTCAAATCTTATTTATAGCACTTAATACTTTGGATGTTGTGTGAAATTAAATTCTGGAAATTTTCTTTTATCAGCAAAATAAGACAATCTAGAAATTTGATTCCATGGTCCTGTTAGAATAGAAATCAAGCTGCACCTTATATAGATTTACATTTGAATGGGAATGTGATCACATTCCTCAAAGTAACAATGATTATTCTTCATAGAGGAGGTAGTGGATAGTTCCTAATGCTAACACCACCACTCCTACCCTCTTCCAAGGACCAAATACCAAAGTTCAACACTCCACCCTTCCCCCACTCTTCCCAACCCTAACAAGAACATGGCAAGAGCCAGACCCAGCTGCCAAATGCATATATTATCAGAAATTATAACTGAAAAGTTCAGTAAATATAAACATATGCAGGCAAAATAGCAAAATCAAATATAATCCAAAGTTTTGCAGTTGAAATTGAATGTGAAACTCACCATTGCTCGATTCCAAGAATTATCTACACTAAACTGAGCAAGGACAATGTCACCCTTCTTAGGATTAAAAGCACCAATTACAGGAGCATCTTGAATATTTAAAGATGCAAGCTGTTGCTGAATAGATGCTACTCTCTGATCACCAACTGTTTGGACGTAAAATTTTCCACCACCCAAGACTTCAGTAACCACAACCTGCAAATAAAACAAGACAATTCAACCACCATTTCAGGACACAACAGGACATTACCTAACCATCTATCTCTTAAGACATTATTTAACAACATCTCTTAAGCACCTTTAACACTTCTTTCTGTTTGCTGTCTGCTACAGCAGCTGAACCATTGGAAACTTCCTCTCCTTCAACATAGTTCTCCCAAATCTGAAAAGAGTAAAAAGCAAATATTTATAAGAGTCAATTTCCTGTGATATTTCAGTTTGCAAATTAACATAAAGAAAATATTCATATCCTAAAAGCAAGATCATAAAAAATAAGCCATGGATTATAGTTTCTTACTTTCAATTTCTGCCTCTTGGCAGATTGTTCTGCCTGTTCAAGAAGATGTGCTTCAGCAATCCTGTCAGTGCCAAATGAAGTCTGTAATCTTGCCAGGCCAGCTTCAAGCAGTGTCACAGCCATGTTGGTTTTTGACTCCCACAAGGATCCTAAAAAGGTTCCAGTCCTATCAACAGTTTCCACCTCTATCTGCATGAAAAATAAATATATAAATAATAAATAAATAAATAAATAAAAACTAAAATTATGATTACAGGTTTAGATAGAAAAAGCAATACCTCAACATCTCTCTGCATAATCTTTCGTCTCATTAGTGCCAAGGCTTCATCTGAATAGGGCTCACCACGGCCAGGACATCTGACACCAGAGAATGAAAAGGCAATGCTGCAAGTCTCCTTAGGGATCACCAACTTAAATCGATGACCGCTGAGGACATATTCCACAATGGCAGGAATCCTCCGGCTACGATGTAGGAACGGCAGGAAATCCCTAGCTTTCTTGGCTGATGACTAAAAAGAGGCAATAAGAGAAGAAAATTTAAATTAAATAAGCAGGATTACCATAGAAAGAAATGTGTCAAGACAGCAAACATTCTTCTAACCGTTGTAAGGTCTGTAATGTGTGATACTGGAGCCTGCTTGCCAGAATGTTGGCCTTTCTTTCCTGCCATCGCACGCGACTCAGCAGCCATAAGAGCATCATAATAGTTTGACCTTTCCTCAAAATCCCTATGTCTAACCACCTTGCCAAAACCCCGTGCAACAACCAGCTCAGCAACATTCACCCCAGCAGGCTGGCTACCAGCAGTGGATGGAACTGCTGGAGAAGATACATCCTCATCACCTTTCCCAGGTGACAGGAGGAAAACTGACCCAAAATCCATCACTCTTGAATCGACAGGGCCAGATGAACCAGCAGTTCCATCAGCCGCACTCACCTTCCTAGAATATTCCATTTGAACACTCACCTGAAAAATGAGTTGAGAAATTATAATTTTCCTCATCTATTACCAAAAATTATAATTTGAGGGTTTTATAGTCATCAAATTGACATTAAAAAACGAAATTCATACTTGTTGGCCAATAAGGCGTGTCCTAAGTAACTCTCTTGCTTCCCGGGCATAGGGTTCTGGCTTTCCATCATTTTCCCTATCCCTAAGTTTCGGACACCGAATACTAGAAAGATTAACTCGTCGCTCTGCTAAAGGACTGCCATATGGGACAGAATCATCAGCAACAATAATGCAGTCCCCACTAACAACCTCCACCACCTGGGAAGAAATCATAATGCTATTAAAAATGTGACAAAATGAAAAGATACACCTGAGCACAACTTCTACCAGCCATTACCTTCCCTGTGAAATTCTGATTATGAATTGCCTTTGAATTTGTAGGTAGAGGTACAAAGTTTGTCCACATCCTTAATCTGATTTTCTTTGCCTGTAGCTCTGCATTCTTCAGAAGCCGCTTGGCATCTTCTTCCATCATATTTGCACTCCAATCTAGATATTTAGCTAAACCCTACATATGGGGGAGGGGGGAGAGAGAGAGAGAGAGAGCTACTTAGAACCAAAGGTGAATGTAGCTACAAAATAGTAAGACAAAGGCCCCATTATGGATTAAAAAATAAGAAATTAGAGAGTAAGTTATATCCTCTAACAAAGTATCAAGGCAAAAGAGCAGAAAATCATCAGTTCCAGTTCAAACAGCATTAAGAAACTGGTCCAGCAGACTATGTAAACATAAGAAATATTTTTGAATTAATGGAAGTACAAATAATTATTTTGGAATATAGAATTTAAAAGAACTTTTATGTAGAAGAGACTCAAGATCAAAGAGTAGGTCAACTGAGAAAAGGGAAAAAATAATAAAAAGAGCAATCCTATGAGGAAAAGCATAGCAAAAAAGATTACAATAGATCAACAATTAGAATGTATATTCAGGAAATTGAGCACAAAGAATAAGCATACATTTTCCACAAGCTCTAGTGCCAGGTCTTTAGATGTTTCACCATCAGGATAATGTACTGAGCCAACCAAATTGTTGAATTTGTCAGCACCCTCCAGAACAATGCGGACCTATAAAATCAACCATGAATCTCAACCTTCCAAGGAAAACAGTGTTTTCATATTGCAAAATAACTTACAAAATGGTTCACTCACATCTCTGTTCAAAACACGGAATTCTGTAAAATGTTTGGCTTCAAGTGCGTATGGCTCAGGAGCAACTTCAGCACCAGCTCCGGTTGAGCCTGCAAGTCTCTGCGCAGATGTCAAGGGAGCTCGAGGTTCAGCTGACACAACATTGTCTTCATCAGCAGTAATTTCTTTTTCAGCAGCAGCTTCTAAAGTAGGCCTCCTACCCATTGATGGAGCCTAAATCAAACAGGAAATATGATAGTTATCTAGAGACAAACTAACATGAAGAGAAGAAAAGGGGATGGATACCAGCAAGAGTTTAGATTTTGCACCTGGATTCCAGCAACATAGACTTGGACAAACTGAAATTCTGGAAGTAAATACACCCGAACCGTACTGCCATCACGAACCTGCTCAACAATGGCTTCCAAGGTCTTACCCTTATTTGCATCTACAAGACCCTTGGCATCAAAGCTACTAGAATCACCAACAGAAGATGGAGGTAGTATCCTCTTAGAATTTTCAGCAGCACCTTTTTCCTACAAGGAGTTTTAAAAACATGAAATTGAGTTAGTCTATTTCATTCCGATGAGATTTCTTCTCTTCTGTATAACTTCCAGAACAGGTCACCAACAAAAAGAACAGAACAAAATCCAAAAGTTTTGGGAAATCAGGCTCTGCAGTAAAACAATAAAAAATAAAAATAAAATAAGAAGAAGAAAGGAGGAAAAAGTGCAAGAAAATTCATATAGGCTTTTAAAAGCTACAAGAAAAGCAGACCTCTGATCTTTGCTTTCAGAACTAACATTATAACTGGTGCACCCAAAGACTTCCAAGGAAGAACACATAAAATGATGAAATTTATAACGGGCAGAATATTAATTTAATTACCTGGCTCCACAAACCAAGACCTTTCTCTTTAGCTTCATCATGAAGACGTTTCAGTTCAGTAAGAAAAGGACTAGCTTCAGCTTTCTGCTGGCCAAGCTCCTTGACCTGTTTAAAGTACAAATCATTAGTTCTGATAAATCAATGAGAAGGAAAAGAAAAGCAACTTTAAGAATATAACAAACTGAAAAGGATATAACCTTTGCCCAGCCGTTAGAAACAACCTCCATTGCAACATTTTTATCACCAAGGAAAACAGAACCAAATTCCCTGCTTATACTAGGTACTGTGTACTCCACTTTGAAAGTGACTTCCTGAGTAAGGAAAAAAAAAAAAAAATTGATTAGTAGAAAGTTCTAATTCTAAAGATTAATATCTTCTATTCAAAAACAACCAGAATATTTCAAGATCAACACCTTTCCTATGCAGAGCTTCCTCAAATATTCCCTACTATCCCATGCAAATGCCTCATCCGAACCACCTCTGCGGGCCTGACAGAAGAAAGATTATCAGCCAGAAGCTTTGTCTATAATTCGATACATCAAAAAGAAACAAGAACACTCGAATTCAGAAGTGAAAACCAACAAATTTGACTAGGTAACTTCATTAATCTATGCTCATGCGAATTGCAAGGCTAAAGGGCTTACCAGTCTTGGAGCAATGAGAGATGACAGAGTGATTGTCTTTTCAGGTGGAGGTCCAGGCCTGTTGCTACTCATTGCCATTATCACCAAGCTGTCCCCCGATGGAACCGCTTTCACTCTCCCTCTTAACCATCCCGTGGCCCCAGCTGTTGATGATGCCATCTCAACAGCCAAGATCTAAATCCAAATCAATAAACAAATATTTTCAACATCATTAAACTCTACCATTTCATCCACTTAATTTTCAATATCTCAGATCTGTAACATCGGTTTTACAAAAACTCACAAACGACTCAGAATAATCACTCAATCGCGTATATCACCGCATACATTCACAAAATAGAATAGATTTTAATTCCAGAATCAATTTCAAATGCTCTGATCTACTTCCGATCGAAACTAGAAAATCCAGAACAGTGAAAAAATCAAAATAATTCGCAATGAATAACAGATTACTCAGTTCTTCCGAATCAAGATGCGAAAATGCATGCCAGTGATCTATAGAAACAAAACAGTAGAAAAAGGAGCTGATTCAGTTTTAGGCTTACCTGAATCAGCTAACGGGAACAGAGCCTTATCGGATCTACCGAATTCAGAAACAGAGATTGATTGAGCTCTGTCAGTAATCGGAGAACCGAGCAACAGAGTGAAGAGACTGAAGGAAGAAACGAGCGGCGGCGATCGGAGAAAGAGGCGAAGGAGTAGAAAAGGCTGCAGTTGGAGGTATATAAATGGAGAGCGGAGGAGAAAGGCGAGCTGTTTAACTAACCTCGATTTTGAACGAAATTACGGGATTACCTTAGAGAATAGAGATAGAATCCGGATTGAATCAAATTCGGAAAAATCAGATGTTTTGGATTGATTTGGAAAGATCCTATTAAGGATGGCGTTTTCCATTTTTACTTTCATTTTTTTCTTGGTTTGATAACGAGAGGTAAGTATTTTTTATTTTTACTCCGTCTCACACACCTATCATATATGATATGAATATAAAAAATTAAGTATCAGCTTATGTTATAAAAAATTAAAATTTATATATTTTAAAATTATATATTTTAATAAAATTATATTAAAAAAATTTAAAATATCTTAATTATTTTTAAAGTATAGACGAAAATGTTTTAATTTTTTTCATAATATTTTATTAAAATAACGTAATTTTAAAATATTTTTCATTAAATAATTTTTAAGTCTAGATGATAAATATTAATTTTTTTAATATTTATTATTAAATAAATTAAAATAATTTATAATTAAATATTTTTAAATATTATAATTATTTATTTTAAAAAATTATAAATAAATAAAATTATAAGTAAAATTGATAGTCTTGACAAAATTAATAGGAACCATAACCTCACTTGTTTTTAATCTAAATATTGTTATTGTGCACTTTAATTTTTTGAAAGAATAATATTAGGGCTGGTTATCTACCTAATAATTTTTTAAGGTATACTAATTTGTTCAATTTAATTGATACTTATATTTTTTTAATATGTAGTTAGTTATATTATCTAAAAATATTAGTTTATAAATTAATTAAAAATATCAATTTATAAATTAATTTTAAATTATTAA
>BPVZ01000195.1:142617-170920 GCA_020521535.1 Rubroshorea leprosula | reverse complement strand
GTATAAATTTAAGATTATTTTGTATTTTAAAAAAATTTTAAAGCTCTTTCTATTTTAGAATTAATTTTTTAACCACCATTTTTCTTAAGAAAAAAAGTTTTTTTAATTAAAATTATATCAAACTATAAAATAAGAACTTTTAAATAGAGTTAACCATTTATTCAAAAATTTATATTTTATAATTTAATATAATTCAAACGGTAAAATAATAGAATAATGAATAATCTCTTTTATTAATCTTGACCTTTAGTATGTTTGAGATAAGGAGATGGAGGAGAAGGGTGAAGAGATAATGATTTTTTAACTAATTAAATTATAATATTTAAAATTATTATAATTTATTTAAAAAAATCATTCCCTCCCCTTTCCTCCCCGCTATTCTCTTTAAGCTAAATTTACTATGAATAAAAAAAGAGGGATCTATTTATACATAAATTTTACCTATCATATTTATAAAAAAATCTCAACTATTTATTTTTTTACTTTTAATAATTGAGATTTGTTATATTTTTAACTAAAAAGAATAATTATCTTTAGTGAATATAAATAAATTTCAACCAAATGAAAGTAGAGAAATAAATAGTTAAAATTTTGTGTAAGTATAATATATAAAATTTAAGTAAAAATATATCCTTATTTAAAAAAAAATTAATATGTATTCTAATGATATATGTTAAAATATTTTTTTGTTATTAATGTATATAAAAATAAAAATTGATATTAATTTTAATTTTTTATTATAATAATAAATTTAATTAAATGATTAATAAATTAAAATTTAATTTTTATTTTTTAATATAAATTTATAAAAAAAATATGAATTTATTATTACACTTAAAGTTATACTGTTAGAATTGGCTTACTTTAGCAAATCATTTATTAATTTTTATATTCTTTTCGGTTTTATCTATTATCTTTAAATATTTCAATTCTGTTTATTATCTTTCACATTTATTTTAATTTTATTTAATCCGTTATATTTAACAGAAATCTTTTTATTCTATAAGGAAATATTTAGTTTTCTAACTATATTTCTTTTGATCTTTTAGTTTTTAAATTTATATTGACCGTAAAAATAGTTTTTATTCTTATCTTGATAAATGTGATCTTCATAAAACTGTTTTACAGAATAAATTGTATGTAATATGTCTTATAATATTATTTAAATGCCTTTAATTTTATTTTTATATTATTTTTTAAGAATATTTAAATAATTTTACAATACGAATTACATACAGTTTATTTTATAAAACATACTTACTTTTGAAATTTCTCGTTCTAAACTTACTAAGTTTCTCCGTTTAAATTGACTTAATTACTAAGTTTATTACAAATTCTAACTAATCTATATGTGTAAAGTATTTATTGAGTTATTATATTTTATTAAGATTATAGTGTTACTTTTTTTAAATTCAAAGGACTACTCTTTTTCATTAAATCCATCAGAAATTTTGTACATTAGATTATTTTAAAATATTCTTTAAACTTTATAGACTATTTAGAAAGAAAATAAATTTTTTAGACTAAAATAAAATTAAGTTGATAATTAATAGATTAATAATTGAATTAAGCCACGAGAATCCGGTAAACAATACCCCCGCAAAAAAAAAAAAGAAAAAAAAAGACCCAAACCTTTTCCTCTACACGTCAGCGCCCACCGGCCATCCGCCCAGTCGTCTCAAGAAGCTCGCTTGCCAATATCATATTATTATTATCTTTATGATTAGCGTAATTTTGGGGTCGCCATTTCTGAAGGCTCGCAGTTCTTCTTAATCTCCATCTCTGGGTGAGCTTGAGGAAGAGGTTTTCTGATAAAACTCGTGAGTTAATTCTAACCCCATCTCCCAGCTCCGTCTCAGCATTGAATGTCCTTGATTTATGTCATTCTTTAAATTGATTCGCGTCTTGTATAGTTGTATCGTTCTTGTTGTTTGATTAAGATTGGAATCATTCATTATTTTCTGTTCTTGGATAAATCTTGATTCCCGTTTTTATTGCGTCTGTTTTGGTTTTCTTGTTTGTTGTTTCTTTAATCATACTTTCTCTGTCCCATCCATTGAATTGTCTTCTGATTATTCCAAAGGTCATTCAAAATCTTTTCTTTCGTTTTTCAAATTCGTCTTTCCTTTCTACAATTGCAATTTTTTGAGGTTTATGAACTATGTTTTCTCATTTTGAGAATAATCCAGATAGTTCATGAGTTTATACACAATGCCATATATCATAGCCTGTAATTTATGGGTGTCACTTGTTAGAGGAGACATGGTTAACATGTCGTTGGCAGATTTCGATGGAAGTAGATCGGTTAATATGGCTTTTGTGTGGAGAGAACATGGGAAGGTTGTCAAAAGAAACATGTGAATTGGGTTTTCATTGGGATTGAACCAGGGATAAGTGTTTGAAGAATATCATGTTTTGATTTTTTTTCCCTCCTTTATTTCTTAATTTAGTAACGTAAAAGTGATAACAATAGTTTCTTTTTTTTTTTTTTTTAATCTCCAAGGATGGATCTATAAGGAATTAAGGATATACGATCTTGAACAGATTCCAAAAGAGTTGAAGACTTTATTCCTTTTTAAGATTTTTGTTGGAGAACAAATAAAGATTGAGACAACAACTTTCCTCATTGATTTTCAGGTTTTCAGACTTTTGTACGCCATGCTTAAGGCCCCTGATCATCAAGTTGCAGGGCACCGAGCCAGGGATGGAAAGCTTGGACCTTTAATAGATGATTCAGGACGTTTCTACAAGCCTCTCCAGGATAGTGAACGTGGCTCCAGAGAGGTGGCCTTTTATAGGGATTTCTCGACCAATGCAGAGATTCCAGATTGCATCCGCAAATTCTTTCCTGTTTTCTATGGAACTGAGATGGCAGAGGCATCTGATGGGTCTGGTTTGTGCTCCCACCTCATCTTGCAGGATCTTGTCTCTGGTCGCTGCAGTCCGTCTGTCATGGATATTAAAATTGGATCCAGAACCTGGTATCCTGAAGCCTCTGAGGATTATATTGAAAAGTGCTTGAAGAAAGATAGAAAGAGTACCAGTGTGTCATTGGGGTTCAGAATATCTGGGTTGCAAGTATTTGAAAGCAAGGAATCTGGATTCTGGAAACCAGGGAAAAAGCAAGTGTCAAATTTCACTCCAGAGGATGTTAGATTAGTTCTGAGGAACTTTGTTTCATCTAATCCTTCTGTCGATTCAAAAAACCCAAATTGTTCACTTGTACACAGTGTTTATGGTGGTTCATCTGGAATTTTGGCACAATTATTGGATCTAAAAGCATGGTTTGAGAATCAAACCATCTATCATTTCCATTCTTGTTCTGTTCTCATGTTTTATGAAATGGAGAAATTGCTGGAAGGAAGAGCTTCTGTTGTTGAAATCAAACTGGTAGATTTTGCCCATGTTGTGGATGGCAAAGGTGTTATTGATCATAACTTCTTGGGAGGGCTCTGCTCTTTGATAAAGTTTATCTCTGATATTCTTGATGGTTCAGATGAGTCCTCAGCTAAAGCCTGCAATCTGGAACCTGAGAAGAAACTCATTTCTACCGACAATGGCCACAAGCAATAGGGAATAAACATTTCCTTGTGCTGTCTTCCTTGCTGCTACATGGAGCATTTTTGTTACTAACATGGCCAAATTGTGGACTTTTAGTTTTGGTTTGGTTAAAATCTGAGTTACCTTCAACTGGATATAGTCCTTATTTGTTTCAATAGATTTTTCCATGGCTTCAGAATATTACCTTTCTTTTTTCTCATTAATGTCTTAGAAACTATTAGGGATTCTGTAACTTTTTTCAGAAGAGAGGATTGTGTTTTAACTTTCTTCAATATTTATTCTCTCATGCCGATAAAAATAAATAAATAAATTATTCTTTCATTTTTATTTTTCTATTTATTTTTCTTCTTTGTTCTTTTTGGCAGAACAGAGCTGCGGACACTTTATCCTCCTCATCACTGTGTTTTAAGTTGTGGTACTGTGTTATGATTTACTGATCTGGGAAATGGGGGTTGGGCAGTTTGAAGCTTACTACTTTTTGCTTCTCTTGCCGTTAATCTTGCTTTCAATTGAACAGGAGCATGGACCCTCTGTCATGAAGTTGGAAGCTCCTAAATATATTGAACAGGAGCATGGACCCTCTCTACTATGATGTTGAAAGCTTCTGAAAAGAGAATAAATGATGTGGCAAAGAGTAAGCTTAAAGACAACTTCTACACAAATTGAAGCATTTAATTTTGCAACTCAAATTCTGCAATATTCTTTCTACACATCATATAATCTGGACATTACAGTTTAGCAAAGCCCCTGGTTAGAAACACAGCTCCAAAAAATTTACAGCAGATCTTACTTGTTAAGAAATTTCAATAGCACAAGTCCTTGTCATTTCTTTTTACCCCCCCCCCCTTGTAACGGCAAGAAATACTGTAGATATGAGGCTTGAAATACATTTTTATGGTCTTCAAGGGAGTAGAGAATTCTAACAGCCTCACCGGATGACTTTTCTGTCACTTTCCTGGAAGATTGAAGGGAAATGTCAGTAGAGAACAAATCAACGCAATCCTAGTGTTCCAAGCATTAGGGCATCTGGCCTGATGCTTAAAGCAATGCCCTTCTTCTAACATAATCCACCGAAACCTAGTAGTGAACTCCAAGGCTCAAAAAGTATGTAACCCCTATATCTAACAAGCCCTCTAGATGTAATGTAATTATATATAAACACTGCATTAAAAAACAAGCTCGCATATCCATAGTTTGTTACATTCGAAGATGAATTCGACTCTTTTCTTTTGCATCATGTTCTGCACTTGCATCAGCATCGGCTTGGCAGATCCTGGTAATCTCCAGGATACTTGTCCAACAGGACCACAAACCATGTTCATCAATGGTTTGCTCTGCAAAAATCCAGTGAACATCAGTGCCTCAGATTTCAAGAGTACAAAGCTGAGGGACGCTGGTAACACTAAAAACTCTCTGGGTTCTGCGGTCTCCATTGCCACAGATATTGACTTCCCTGGCCTGAACACCCTTGGCCTCTCAACTGCAAGAACTGACCTGGAGGTGGCTGGTTTGGTGACACCTCATTCGCACCCTAGGGCCACCGAGATGTTCTTTCTCTATAATGGTTCTGTTATGGCTGGCTTTATTGACACCAATAACAAAGTCTTCCGGACGCTCATGAAGGCAGGAGATGTGATTGTGTTCCCCAGAGGCCTGTTCCATTTTTGCTATAATGTTGGCTCTGAGTTTGCCACAGCCTATTCAGTGCTTAACAGTCAGAATCCAGGAGTAACGGAAAATGCTGATGCAATATCCATCTCTGATTCTGGTATCATGAACAAGATAAAAAACAGATTGATTTCTTCTCCTGAATCTAAAGTTAAAGACACCAACGATGCCACTCTGTCTGGATTCTCTGGTTTGCATTTTGCATGAAACCTTGGAAAATTTCTTCACAGAGCTGTGTGAATTGGTTGCTAAAAGGAGTGCTAGTATTTATTTGCCAATTGTGCTAATTAACTTGAATACATTGTGTGCATCATAATCAATTGAATTTTCCTTTCTTTCGGTTTAGCGAAAGTTTAGGGATGGAATGTTTGTGTAACTTTGTTGTCAAGGCTTGATGAGCATTATTGACTTATACCATCATAAACTGAACTCCAAATATCATTTACATGTTACATTAGAAAATTTGCTTAATTGTCACTTTTCGTCCTTTGCACATATTAGGTCATCTCCTTTCCCGAACTCAATTCTGGTCTTTCGATCTAGTAACAAGATTTCCGACTTAAATATCATTCAGGATGCCTTCATGAAAACAAAAACAGAGAAAAGACTCGGTTATTTGAAATTAATTCAAGGAAGGAAGTTTTGAATTCAAGACTTCTTTATTTTGTGTTTTATGACATAACTAGTCTTTTTTTTTTTTTAAATCCAATTTAATGGTAAAATGGAAAGAATATTACACATGATTGAAACAATTAAAAATTTTCAAAATCAAACTGAAATTCATTGAAAAGGATAAGGATAAAAAAGGATAATTACCTAAAAGATAAGAAAATGAATCTCCAGCTGGGACTGAATTGTTATTGTAAAAAAGTAGAAAGGACACCTTAACAGTATCAACCAGATGCAGGGGATGAAAGTGAAACCTAGTGTTCTTTCCATTTTTTCTTAGTTTTAGCATGTGTTTAATATTCTTGTTCTATAAGCATGATGAGTAGAATATAGCATATATAGCACAGCAAAGTATTAAATTAGAATACAATCAAGGAATCAGAGGAATCACAAAAATAACAATCTGTGAGATTTTTTTAATAAAAGAATTCAAGTAGAAAATTTATTCAAGGTAAATGGTCAGATATGTTATATTTTTTGAATTGATCTTTTTTTTTTTTAAACAGATAAAAAAAATACATCTTAAATTGATAGGGTATCAATTGACCTAAAAGTCACCAACGAAGTGACGTTTATTATTATAGTCATAATTAAATATGATCAATTGGGAAAAGAAAATGAATAGGAAATATAAAATTAGGTCAGTGAGAATATTGAATGCAGTTAGCATTCGGGTTTTCTTTTCATTGATTCAAATGTACTTTTATTTTATTAAAATATTAAAAGAAAGGACAAAATGATTCAATGAAAAAAAAAGAAAAGAAAGGTGTGTACTCGAACTCACATTGAATGCACATGGTCGTAATTGAACGGTAAAGGTGGCTAGACTTTTAAAAGTTGTCTTAACCGGATTCCTGAATTGGACCACAATAATAAAGACACAGAAAGCATGGAAGATGAATTTCGCCGTGCGATTCAAAGGATCGCGCGCCTCAATAAAAGATGAGAGATGATTGAAATTGAATTTTTAATTATTAATAATTTTTAATTTAATTATTAATTATTACTCTTGTCAAAAAAAAAAAAAAATCATGGAAGATGAACGGGTGAAGCCCCTACCAACCAACCCACTACTTTGTTCTTTCCGTCATTATTTGCTAATTTTCCATTGTTAAACATGTGCAACACAATTTATTATAGAATTATAATTACATAACTAGGAGCCAAAAAGAAGGACCCATAATTAAAATCATTTTACAAGAGAGAAAGAGTATAGGATCATGGTTGATTCTCATACAAGATGATCCACATTCTTGCTTCTCCTTATCCTTATCCTTTGTAGATTAAAAATTCTCTTTGTGGAAATCAAACTTGGTGTTTGTCTTGTGAGTAAAGTCCGAAGCCAACTGGCGTAGCTCTTTTGTCAGTGCCGGTGGTCCACAGTAAAACACCCCTACAATTTGATTGGAGACACAGAAATAGTTGTAAATAAATGTTCCATACTTAGCTGTGCATCATCATTTTAAACAATGCAAATTTAATCTGTAAAAATAATTAGAAGAAACATTTTATAAACCAGTAATCAACATAAGATATTTTCCCATAGTCAAAGATATAATAATTAAATAATCACCATCATTATCATTTAACAAAAGCACCTCCACCAAATAATTAAGAATATCAACTGTCTTTCTTTTTGTGTAGAAATTTTGGAATCTAATCAAATAATCGAGTCAATGCCTAAAAAATAAAGAAAAAGAAGCAACAAAGGGTAAAGTTATGGCTGCACAAATTTTTAAATGTTGTATTTTAAAATACTAATTTTATTTAATTTAAGTATTAAAAATAATTAATAATTATAATTATTAGTTAATAAACAAGAAAACAATCATTATTAATTATTTAATAAATTAAAATTAATATAAATATTGATTTTTTTAAAATATCATAATTAATTATTTAAAGTAAAAAATTAAAATTTATGTTACCTAACGATGTGGGGTCAAAATCACACTCCAAACAGATTCCAAAATAATTTATTAGGCTTACCAACTCGGCTGCTGGGATGATCGAGTGTGATGCGTTTGTACACGGTGCGCCAATTAGGCTTGGCAAAGTGAGATTTCACCCTTGTACCAGAGACAATATCCACGCCACATTTGGCATGGTTGAGGGACTGAAGCATGGCAATGAGGGCAGACCGAGCGTCACCTTCTTCATAGACACTAGTGCAGTAGTTATGTAGCTCAATTACATGGTTGTGATCCTGCTCCGCAACATCATTCATGATACCTTTGAACCAATCAAAGGAGCCTTGTTCCCTTGTCACCCAGTAAAAGTAGGCCCTCCTAGTCTTGAAACTATCTTTTCTCTTTGGAGGAGGACTAACCCATCCATTTCCATTTTCCAATCCCACGTTTTCCTCTTCCTCCTCCATGGCCCTTATATTGTTCACTATGTCCTTCAAAATGCTGATCATCGGAGTAGCTCCAATTCCCAACCCCACCAGCAAGACAACCTCATATTTCTTGTAGTCCTGTGCCGGTGCCCCATATGGACCGTCAATCAGAACTCTTGGGAAACTATACCATTTTCATTAAAAAAATCAAGTTAACTATTTTTTTCCTCAAAGTGGAAAAAAATAAATGAATATGAAGGAATCAGCAACCTGCATACAAAAGAATGACGTGTTTTTAACTTTCATTGCTTTTGTAGGTCCATCTGCATCAAATTGTAATCTTTTTTTGTTATGCGTCCCTATCCAAGCTGACTATATGGTTCCTCTCTCTATGTTTCTCTGTCGCTTATGTTTTGTTTTAATTACCTACTGCACCAATCTAACCAAGACATGTGCTCCCAAATTTCATGTCGGCCCTATTATTGTTTTTTGGGTTTTATCTATGGGGGTTAGTTATATAGTAGAGGGTAATTCATCTTCCGTCCTAGATCTCTCCTCAAAATACAAAAAATTGTAATTCTTTAAACTTCCAAGTTGTAGGTCTCTGGATGAAATTTCTTGAAGCAATGGTGTTTGGTTTGGGAATATAGGGCTATCCTTAATTATCGCAATCAAGTGTCTTACTATCTGCCTTCAAAATCACGAAAATCAGTGTCGGTGAAATAGACCAAACTTAAGAGTTGGTATGATTGGATTTAGTAAGCCATGTGAAGAGTTGTTGTCCATTAACTTCCTGTTTTTATATATTTGTTGATGTTGAAAGTTGACCTAATGTTAAGGTACTGCCTGTTATTTATGCAGCTGGAACTATTTGATTCCTTCTAATATATCTATTCTTTATATTATTTTAGTTTAATTGCACAGATGAAATGTTGGTATATTAATTGGAGTGGTTGTGACTTTCCCCGGTGAAAGTTAAGACTTACTCTGGGTTTTGTCCTTGCACGCAGTCGGCTCTTAGGAGTCCACTCTTGCCATTATCGGGTTGTTGACATACCTGCACATTAAGACAAATTAATATGCGCAAATCTCTGCACAATGTTTCCACGTGCCTGTGTTTAAAAAACTAATGTTTTCTAGACTGTTATGAATCGACATCAGTATCAAGAGAGTCAAACCTCTGAAAATACAGTTCGGAGTTGTAGGGTCCAATCTCCAAGGGTCCTAATGTGAACGCTAAGGTAGTTGTCGCCGGGAGCTGAAGTAATGGAAAACGGGTGCCTGTGTTTGCAAGTTAAAACCAAACAACCAGACAAAAGTGGATGTAAGCATCAATAATGAGGATTAGGATCACTGAAGAAAATTCAAGATCTAGCTAATTAATTAATTAATGAGTGCGTGATTGGTGATTAAATCACCATTCAAATGGGGACACTGCAGCACAATTGACAAACATGTACTGTCCACTCTTATATCTGAACCCGTGAGGCTTTGACATGTGAAGTGCCAGAACATTTCCTGGATAAACAGCCACCTGCACTGTGTCAAGAAGATTAGTTTAAACGGATATGAGATCAGTTTATTTAATCTTCCAAGTATGAACTTTGATTATTTACCTTCGATATTGACACAGCTTTGATGCTTGATCTAAGGACCCGAGTAAGTCTTTCCCAAGCGTAAAGGGAAACAGGAATGGCTAAGTACATCCAGGTCTGAAAATACCGAGAATTTTGTAATGTTAAACGGTTTTAATAATATCTTTGATTGAAAAATCGGAGAATGATCAATGAGGGATATAGGGTTGATGAGAACAGATAGCCGACCGTTTTCTTGTACCATTCTTTGGTGAGGTAGAGGAAGATTCCGTGGACAATTAGAAGAGAGTAGACGACGACAAAGAGGTGGTGGGAGTACCAGAAGGCGTTGAAGCCAGTGAGCTTCTTCAAGAGTTTGGGTAGCTTGAGCTTTTCACGACGGAACCAAGTCATCGCTAGAGTGAAAGCTATGGTCATTAATACTATCATTATAATCCCTGTCACTCCTTCCACCGACTTCACAAAAAACCAGTAGCTCTTAGGTTGCTTCCCAAAGTATGGCTCCATTAGCTCATAGTCACCTCCAGCATGAAGCAAGCGTGGGAAATCACATGCTAGATGAGTAATCGCGTGAATCCCGACCCCCATTGCAATTGCAGCAGCAATCACCTAAAAACAAAGAATGCAATCTTACATGATCAGTAGTAACTATGTGCTTACAAAGCAGAACAATACTTCTGGCGACGAAAATATGATTTCCGTTGCTATAGCTCAACAGGTTTTGTCGGTAAAAATAATGAAATGTCCTTTTTTTTCAGTTATAGACTACAGACCTTATGGAAGTTGAGATTGTCGTCAAAGGGGACTGCTACGCCTAATTTGGTCTTGTTCCTGAGCCAAGTGATCGTATTTCTGCACACTGGCAATAGAATCAGAGCCATGTTGAGCTTAAGCGTCTCGGCCGCTCCCTTAGCCATGCACACACAATGACCCATCACCACAAATGCTGCTCGTCGCCTATACTGAATGTATTTATATGCAAAAAGGCCACACATGACCACAGTCCACAGAGCCATCACCCAAAGTCTCTGCCAATTGTCTGACAGAAAGTATTTGGTGCATCTATAACACCTCCTCACTGGGTTTTGATCGTATGTAGGCTTCAGCTTCTGGCTTAACATTGTGCTCAAGTTCTGGCTCTCCCCTGCCCTCACAGGTTGCGCTGGTGCTTGAAGCAAAAGCATCTCCAAATTATGTATCTGTTTAGCAGCATGTAATTAAATTAAATCAACTGGTAATGATTTAATTTAAACCCAACTTAATTAAGCTATTTATGAATTTTATACCTTGATATATCCTAAATTGTCAGGGTCTAATTCTTCCATGATCAAGGCAGCATATTCCTCAGCTTGTTTCTGAATATTTGCAAGCTTATTTGCAGAAGCACTTAGACTAATAATCTGCGAAATTCAGAATATAACCAGGTTATTTATTTTAGAAAAGAATTCAGAACTCGCATCAAAATCATAATTCAAAGATTAATTGTGCACTACCTCTTTAACTTCTTCCTCAGTGATTCTCCCATCTGCATCTTTATCCACCCTGCATCGATTGTTTTAGTTCAAACCTAAGATAAAAAATAACAAAAATTAGAAAGTGTTGTATCCATTGGATGGGGCGGACTCCTTGATGTTGTGGATTGTCCACATTCCTATGTTTTGCAGTATATTTTACTGCAAAATAGGGAACTAAAAGAAAAAAACTAAGTGAAGAAGAACAGAGAAATTACATGTCAAAGAAAGTTTGAAGCCTGGCATCAAAACTTTGATTGGAGATCTGATCCCAGAACTCTTTCAACTCTGCTTTGCAAATTGAATCTCCTTGAATGTTCCTTTTCCGAGCAAGTGCATCAAATAATTGCCCTGCGAATTCCTTCGAATCCTTCATTCCTATCATTCCATCACCATACTAAAAATCTTAGCATGATAGATAACCACTCACTCACATGTGAACACTAAAATAAATTCGCTGTAAAAGTTTTGCAGTTACGATGTAGGTAAGGATTCCGAATGATGTAAATACATACCTATGCATTCACCAAAGCGTGAGCGGGGCAGGGCACCGCCATTAGAAGCAGTGATTTCATCGAACCGCACCTCCACGGCAGCCCATCCAGCACTTCCGTCGGTTTTGCTGATGAACTTGAGCCCCTTAAGGGCGTGAGCAGCGGCCGACTTGGTCCGGTCAAAGCGATCCGGTGGAGGCTTCTTGGAAAAGGAAGCCAACCGCTTCAGCTCATTTCCCATTTGCCTGAGCTTGACCGACGCATTTCTTACCATTGACGACCCAAAAGAAGATTTCTTCTCCAGGCCTTTTGCTAGCAGCAACAGCTCAGGATCCTCTTCCAGTTTATCATTGCTGCAGCCAACGGCATCAGCGGTGCCCCTGACACTGTGCACAGTCACAGAGTTCTCGCGGACGTCCAGGGTGAGCTCCACGTATTGCTCCTCTTTCTCCGGTAAATTGAACCGGGGGCTTCTTTTCCCCGGTCTTTTGTTTAAGGGGCCGCTCAAGGGACCACTGTAATCTTCAGTACTACTCATTTTCTCCGGCCAGCACCAGGGTATAACACTAATCCTCCAAAGGAAAAAGAAAAAGAAGACGATTTTCTCTCTTTGGCCTCAGAGAAAACCTTAACTTGAATGTTTTAATGGGTATATATAGAAATTCATTTGAGGTTGAAAGGAGGAAGAAGATGAAAGTGGTTTAGCAGGCCTGGAGCATTGATGCTCCATAAGTTATGCTGTAATAGGCCAACGCCCCTTGACTTTGGTGTTGATTAAAAGTTAATGTAACAGCTTTTGGATTATTTATTCAAATATAATTAATAGTTGATTGTAATAATTGATAGTGGGGGGTGGATTTTTCCAGAAATTGGGACAGAGAAATAGAGTGCAGGTTTGGGTTGTTTGAACTTGGAGGTGCTCTTGTATTAATATATCAAGAAGGGTAGTTCGGCTCATGTAAAACCATGCCTTTCACGTTGGGATGGTTTTAGGTTTGGAGTAACTATTGTACTCAGTTTTTTTAATAAACATTATTTTTTGTTATTAAAAAAAATAATTGATAGTAATATTTAATACTTATAATTATTATTATTTAAAATTAAAAATATTTAATTTATTTAATTAAAAATAACTGTTAATCAAATTTTAAATTAAACACTCCATTATTTTTTTTTATTTTAAACTATATAATAAAAATTAATTCTCACTAATCTTTTTAACTCACTCTAGTAACATCTCTTGTACCTCCAATCCAAAATTTTTTACTCCAACTAAGAAAGAAATCACTACCAAAGTGCTAAGTCGTTGGCATCCACTCTTTGTCCTTGGATCTTGTTAAACTGACAAATTGGCAATTGAAATGAGTGCCCAAAAGGAACCATGGAGATTGGAGGGATCCAAGTGAGTATGGGCTTGGGCCCTCCAAACCTGGGAAATATAATCAATTAGGTTCATGAACTTTTTTTTTATTTTTTTTATTTTATATTTAAAATTTTAATTTATTTCATACCATGCATTTTAATCCATTAATTAATGTTTCTTTTTGCCTCTTTACAAATATTTTCTAGCTTCCCTTCTGAGTAGATCTTTTATTATTTTTTAATATAAAATGATAAATTATATAACAAAGATAATCATTTATTTTTTATTTTTTATATTTATTGAAATATTCAAATGGAAGACTTTTAATATAAAGATTTAAATTGTTAATCACTAAGACATATTCTAAGACCTAATAATTTAACACTTCTAAAAAATTTACTTAAGACATAACTTGTATAAAAGCTAAGTTAGACAAGAAATACCAGTTTTTAAGTGATTAAATTAAGGAGGCATTAAATGATTCTTTAAATTTTTTTTACAAGGATTATTTAAATATCTACTTTTTTTTTAGACGAAAGCAAAGTTGCTTTGGTTTACTTTGCCTCATAAAAAGCGAATACAACTACACCGGGCATACCGGGCGGAATTTACCATTTACATAACACTCAGTGCTCTCAAATACTAAACAATACCATATTCACACTATATAATCAACATTTGCACTGGCACCCATAATCAGTTAAACACGAGTCTGTTCCTCTCGTGCCACATACATAAAACAAAGCTGTTGCTTCACATGCCACTTTAATACTTAGGGTATGATGTGAGTAGAGTTTCCCCATTCCCCACCATATCTTGTCACCACATTGAAAAAGTGCGTCATTGTAGATACCTTTTTCTTTTTATGTGACATTATCAATACCTATTTTGTCACCAATTTAGTTGTTTTGTCCTGTTACAATAATTATGTATGGGTATCCATTTTGCTGTTCAGTATGGTAATGTAAAACAAGAATTAAAAAAAAAAAAAAAACTTTCTTTTTGTCTGCTAAAAACCAATTGTTAAATTATGTTTGGTGTGGGAATAGTTTTTTTTTTTTTTTGAATATTGGAGAATTATAAAAGAATGAAAGATTTTTTCAAGTAATCAATAAAAATTAAACTTTTGATCAATTAAATCTAAATATTGAGATTTAGAATGAACTACTTGATCTGAATAGTTATTTGTTGTTAAACCATAAAAAAAAAAAAACTTTCTTTTTGTCTGCTAAAAACCAATTGTTAAATTATGTTTGGTGTGGGAATAGTTTTTTTTTTTTTTTGAATATTGGGAAATTATAAAGAAATAGGAGATTTTTTCAAGTAGCCAATAAAAGTTGAATTTTTGATTAATTAAACTTAAGTACTAAGATTTAAAACAAATTACTTTATCTAAAAATTCAGTTCGTAGGAATAAGTTTTTATTTTTTTGAATAATTATCATAAGATTAAATTAAACCATTAGAAAAGAGATAAACTTTTACTAAAGTGACGAAAGTCACTTTACCTTACTTGTTGGGTTCGGGTTCGTAGTAATAAATATTTGTAGTTAAACCATACATCAAAAAAAAATATTTGTAGTTAAACCATAATTAAAAATGTAAAATAAAGAAAAAATTAGTAGTAAGGAGTACAAGTTGTGGACTGAAATATGAGACCGGTTCTTTGTCTTAAGCCTCACTTAAACCATTCTCTTTCTCTAAATCCACCCTCTACCTTCAGCTCTCTTCTTGGTTCGCCGCAGAGCTTTAGCTTTTACGATGGACTGCTTAAGTCCTGCTATGATTTGCCTTCGCTCCAACAGATACATTCTTCTCTTACTACTTCGGGAATCATCTCCAACAACCCACATTTGTGCGCCCGAATCATCATCAAATACGCCCAATTTGGAAAAGTCAACAGTTCTCGTTTGTTGTATGATGCTGATAAAACCAGTTCTTTTCTTTGGAACACAATGATACGGGCATATGCAAATGGCGGTCACTCTGTTGAAACACTGGACTTGTATTCTCTTATGCGGAGAAATGGAATTTCCCCTGATAGTTACACTTTCCCTTTTACTCTTAAAGCATGCGCTTCCAGATCATTGATTCTAGAGGGGGAGGTTGTTCATGGGGACGCCATCAAAACTGGGTTCTCTTTGGATTTGTATGTTGAGGCCGCCTTGGTTGATATGTATGCCAAGTGTGGCCAAATTGATGCTGCTCGCAAGGTTTTCGATGAAATGCCCATGAGGGATACGGTTTGCTGGACTGCCATGATTACTGCATGTGAACAGGCTGAGCTGCCTGAGGAGGCAGTTGTATTGTTCCAAAAGATGCAACAGGCGGGTGTTTTTGCGGATGCTGTGTCCATAGTGAGTGTTGCTTCTGCTGTTGCTCAGTTGGGAGATACCATGAGGTCACAAATGATTCATGCTCAAGTAATTTGCAAGGGGTATGTTATGGATGTCTCTGTTGGGAATGCAGTTATTTCTATGTATGCAAAATGTGGCAATGTGGATAAGGCACGTCTGGTATTTGATTTAATGGAGGAAAGAGATGGCATCACATGGAATTCTATGCTTTCTGGCTATTCTCAAAATGGACAAGCAAGCGAAGCATTGATTCTTTTTGATGAGATGCTGGACCTTGGGCATAAGCCTAATCCAGTGACGGTACTGATCATGGTTTCTGTTTGTGCTTATCTGGGTTACAAATATCTTGGAAGGAAGTTCCATGATTTTATAATTGATAGCAGAATAAAAGTCGATGCAAATCTTCAAAATGCATTGATGGACATGTATGCTAAATGTGGGGAACTAGACACTGCTCTGAATATGTTCAATGATATTCATCCAAGTGAAAGGAATGTCACCTCGTGTAATGTGCTGATTTCAGGATATGGCACTCATGGATTTGGGAAAAAGGCACTAGAACTCTTCTCACAAATGGTTCAGGAAGGTATTGAGCCAGACCATATGACTTTCACATCTCTTCTTTCCGCCTGTAGTCACGCAGGCCTTATTGAGGAGGGTAGGAAATGTTTTGTAGACATGAAGAACTTTGTAACACCCTATGTTAAGCATTATGCTTGCATGGTGGATATGCTTGGCCGAGCTGGACTTTTATATGAAGCCTTTGATTTGATTAGGCAGATGCAATCTCCTCCAAATGATGACATCTGGGGTGCTTTGTTGTTGGCTTGCAGAATCCACGGGAACACTGAATTAGGGGAAATTGCTGCAAAAAATCTATTCCAGCTTGAGCCAGAGCATGCTGGTTACTACGTGCTAATGTCAAATCTATATGCAGCTTCAAACAGATGGCAAGAAGTATGGAAATTAAGGGAACATATGAAGAAAAGGAGATTGAGAAAATATGCAGCATTTAGTGTGATTGAGTTCAGTAGAGAGGTTCACGGCTTCCACACGGCTGATCGAGTGAATCCATTCTGGCAGGAGGTTCACAGGAAGATAGAGAGCTTGCAAGTTGAGATGAAGATGGCTGGATATGTGCCGGATCTTTCGTGTGTCCTACACGATGTGGAAGAGGAAGACAAGGAGCACACTCTAAAATATCACAGTGAAAAACTAGCTGTAGCTTTTGGCATCATGAAGACTGACCCAGGCCTAGCAATTCAGGTGACAAAGAATCTTCGCATCTGTAACGATTGCCATTCAGCATTCAAGTGCATTTCCTATATTTACGGAAGGAAGATCATTGTGAGGGATGGAAATCGGTTCCATCACTTTCATGGTGGCACTTGCTCTTGTAATGATTATTGGTAATGACTAAGAGATTCTTGACTTACCTTTGTACTGCCACTTCACCAAGCCCAGCAGTATTCTATACAGCGGTCCCTCATATATCAAATGAATGACTACTAAAAAAAATTGATCTAAGTTAAAATATATAAAAAAAAAATTATGTATACAAAAAAATTTTAATTATTATTTATTTACTATAAAAAATCATCTAATCTCATACTAAAAAGTGTAAGATATATAACAAAATAATAATAATTGAGAATGTTACAGTACAGTTTATCTTGTGTGAATTACAATATTTTTTATTATTGATAAAGAGATAAGTTCTCAATATCAAAAGTCACTTTTTTTTACCAATAATTATAAAAAATATAGTTTCACAACAAGTTCCACATAAGTTTTATAATAATTTGACATCTACTAGCTAGGGTAAGATAAAAAAAAAAAAATTGTAAATAAATAAATGAGCCGTGATGCCAGAATGAACCGAACCGGAAACATAATCGTCCCAACGGTTACGACTTTTTGGCGGGAAAATTCATTCCGTTCCCCGTCTCTTCGCTCCTCTGGAATGAAGAACAAGGAACCGTAGAGGAATCAACGAAACTCATCTCAATGGATCGAAGCTCGGATCTGAGACTACTTGAATCGGATTGGTACTCTCCACGCCGGCTCCATGAAAGCCCCACGCCCATCGATTTTCCGGTAGAGAATTCTACCTTTTGGACATGTACCAAGAAACCCCATTTTCCATTTCGTTTTGTATCAGATGGATTGAATACTGATTTCTTGTTAATCTCTTCCTCACAGGGGGATCGCTTTATACCCAATAGAAGTTTAATGGATCTTGATCAAGCCCATGGCTTGTTGACTAACAATACCAGAGAATTCTATACTTCGAAATACAGCGTATGTTTCTTCCCTCGGTTAATTTCTTCCCCTTCCCTTTGCTTCGAGACATGGGTTTTATCTATTTAATGAGAACTCCTGTTTTCTGTTATGGGTTCTTTCAAAAAGTTCATAATTGGGTATTTAATCTTTTGGGGCACTGGCACATCACGGATCACTTTCTTGGTTTCTGAAGTTCCTCGAATCTTTTTTACTTCTGGGTCATGATTCATGAAAAAGATGTTAAATTGTGTATCTGAGTATATTGTTTCTGGGATATATTTTGATTTTGGGGGAAAGGAGTATCTTGAGATGTATGGATGGTTAGTTTTGTGAAAACGCACATGCCGAAACACAATGCTTGTTCCGTAGCATTTCTTGTATTGAAACTGGGTGTTTCTTTGTTATATGTTTGATGCGAAATTTCTCCAGTCAACAAGTTTCTCATTTTTTTTATTTTTTTCATTGTGACAGGATTTATATAGACAGAAACTGGTTGAGAATCTTACTTTAGATTCCGAAGGGAAACCATTTAGGATGTTAGTTTTCAGGGGAAGCCCAAAATCAAGCCAAAAGTCTATTCGTCTTGTTGATGAAATGAGAAGTGAGGAGGTAATGGATAAAAAAGGGAACAGTCACCGATCATTTCCGAAGGTGATCACCCTAATTTCTTCCCTTTTGTTATTTTGTTTTGAGCCTTGTGCTGTTCATTTCTTAGATAACATGATTAGTAGTGTAAGTTCAGGGAGAAGTGAGGATTCTGGATGCGCCGAATCTTAGAAATAACTTCTACTATAACACCATTGATTGGGGGATGAACAACATTCTCTCTGTTGCTTTGGGTCGGACTGTCTACCTTTGGCACTCGGAGAGCAACCATGTGCAGAAGCTGTTGCAGGTTGATGATGAGAATGATCATCCTACCAGTGTGGTCTGGTCTCAGGATGCCAGAACCCTCGCTGTTGGACATTCCGGCTCTACACTTCAGCTATGGGATGCTGAGACTTCTAAACTAGTATAGCTCCTTCTCTCTGGGATCTCGACAAATTGTTTCAAGATCAATTACAGTCTTAAGACCTGAGAGGGTTTGGATTAGAATCTTAATATGCATTGTTTTTGCTTATAGGTTAGAAGCCTAGAAGGTCACACCAAAAGGGTTGCAACCGCTGCTTGGAATGGCCACATTTTAACATCAGGAAGCCATGATAAATCCATTATCAATCATGATGGTATTTGAATTTTGCTTCCCTTTATCAATATTTTACTCACTAATAATTGATTGGGTGAGATAATTTAATCCTTTTTTTCATCAACAGTTAGAGCAAGAAACAATTGTGTTTCCCGTATAAAAGCACACAAAGAAGAAGTATGTGGTTTGACATGGTCAAGTGGAGGCAGTACATTGGCAAGTGGAGGCAATGAAAATCTGATATACATATGGCAAGCTTCAAAAATGAGTTCATCCGATTTTTTGCACAGATTTAATGATCATTGTGCTGCTGTCAAGGCCCTGGCATGGTGCCCATATCAGTCCAATGTACTTGCCTCTGGAGGAGGCACAAACGATGGGTGCATCAAGATATGGAATACACAGAAGGGATTCTGCATTAACACCATAGACACCAAAGCTCAGGTAAGTTCAATGATTTACTTACCTTCATATTAGTTTTGTGGAGACCTAAGACTGAATTAGTTGATGTGTGTTTGATGGCAATGAGCAGATTTCTGGGCTGGTGTGGAACAGACATCACAAGGAGATCATGAGCGGCCACGGTTTTGGGACAAATGGGCATCAAAACAAGCTATGCTTGTGGAGGTATCCTTCCATGAGGAAATTGAGAGAATTTGGTCCTCATGACTCCCGAGTTATCAACCTTTGCCAGGTCAAACCATTGAAGCCTAGTCCAGAATGTGGCCAATGTATAACAAACATGTATTAATGTTTCTTGTATTTCTGTATTTGCAGAGTCCCGATGGTTTAACTGTGGTATCAGCTGGTGCGGATGAGACACTTCGCTTCTGGGATGTTTTTGGACCCCCAGTTGATGAAAAGTCTACAGTTTCAGAACTTGATGGCCTTTTGTCTTTCAAGACATCCCTAATAAGATGATGGCTCTGTATTTATCTGGCTTATACACAGAAAGGGTGGAGCAGAAGAAGAAATTTCTTTTCCCTAGTGATAGTGGATATATTGTACCATTACCATTACTGTTTTTGTCATAAAAAATACTCGGCAAAATGATATAAGTTCATTGACACATTTCCGTGTCTTTGGTGAACAACTGATGCGTTTCCTGGAAGAAACAGTAGAAGGCATTGATTCAACAAAAAACAACTGACTGCATTATTTCTTACTTTGGCACCGATACAACAGATCAATCTATGAGAAAACAATGCAGGTATATGGATGCCAAAAAGGTTTCCTCTTTGCCGCTCAACTATCCTCCTACCTCAAAATTCCAAAGTTGCAATCGGTAGGGGAATATCTCACAACGTTTCTTCTACTGATAATTTAAATTTAGTCAGCCTCAGAATCATCAGAGTCACTGTCCAAGTACATCTCCACATTATCACCCTCAGATAGTTTCTCCTCTTCTTCCTCCTTTTTCTTTCTCTGTTCTTCTTCTTCTCTCTCAGCGGCTAGAGCCTTTGCTTTCTCAAGTCTTAAACTGACTGCATCCCATGACACAAGCTTCTCCATGAATGTTGATATGTAATCTGGTCGTCGGTTCTGCCAAAAGAAACAATGGTATATTAGACCCTCTCAGTAGTATTCACTTAGACAACATATAAACTCTTCATCATACAATGAAAGTCGAATTGCAACCCATGTTTCAGTAAATGAGCCTCACCTGAAAGTCAAGGTAATATGCATGCTGTTCAGACGAAAAAAAAAAAAAAAGGCTTGAATTAGTTCCAAGTAGATAAACTGTTCTTAAGAAGACTAAGCATGGATGAATTTCCTGCTCAAAATGGTATAGAACACTAGGAATATTGATTACCTCCCAGACATCAATGGTAAGGAGTGGCTGCATAAATCAACAAATTAATCATCAGATGCATAAAGCCAAGAGAACATCATTTTCTCCAATCAAAGCTTCCCACGACATAGAAGAATATGTACTTAAACATATGAGGTGGAAAAGCAGCAGTTAGTAGTATACTCACAAAGTAATCCCAAACAAGGGGATTTACAGCATTTGGACTTTTCACTATCACAAGCCTTTTGTCCTTCTCAGAAGCTAGTGGATTTACTGCATTGTCCACATCAAGTCTATTTGCTTTGTCTGGAAAACAATCAGATGCATCACTCTTGAGATTCGGCCAAGAATAGTAGATATTAACAGAAATCAGTGGTAAACTGTTCTCTTTTCTTGATCAGAGATATCAGTGGTAAATGACATAAAACTGGAGCCGAACACAAAAAATGACATGAAACTGGAAGAGAATCACCCACATGCAAGCCAAGCCCAGCCAGAGCCAAACTGTGTAGCTGCTGTAGACTTGAATTCTTCCGCAAATTTTTCAAAAGAACCAAAATCTCTTTCAATCATATCTAGAAGATCTCCAGATGGCTTTCCTCCACCACCTGGTTTCATTGAATCCCAAAAGAATTCATGGTTCCATGCCTGTATACAGATTAAAGGTATCAAAATCAAATAAAAAAAAGTTCCTCACATTACTAAACTTGAGTGGTGGAATGCAATGCCTTCTTTGGGTGAGAAGGAAGGATTGAGATAGAGAAAGAGAGGAAATATGTGACATTAGACATATTAGAATAAATTAGTTGTGAATGCTAGATAAAGATTTGATGAAAATATCAATTGCACTTAGTAAATCTAACAACTGATCTGATTCATTATAAGAATTAAAATGTGACTTCAACTATTGGCATACCTGTGCAGCATTGTTAAAAGCAGGAAGTATATCGCCCTTGTTGTATGTAGCAATGATGATATCTTCCAAGGGCATTCCATCCAACTCTGTTCCTGAAATTTGCTTGTTTAGGTTCTCAACATAAGTTCTATGGTGCTTTCCCCAATGGTACTCAAAGGTTTCTCTGCTCATATGTGGTTCCAATGCATTCTAATACATGTACAACAACATGATTAATATTGTTCCAACATAAAAAATAAAAAAGACCAAGATGAGATTTGTGTTTCAAGCTCAATGGTAGTCAAAAAGTACAGTAGTAAATTAAAACCTTTTTGGAGAAAGATGCATTCAGTTCAAGCCTGGGCGAATAACAAGCTTCAGTCAAACTCTCAATTACTCAGAGCCTGTTTATTTAGCTGAAGGGAAAAAGGGAAAACTGGTGTGCAACTTACCTATCATTCTAAAATTTTGAGAGCAGTCTAGCTGACTCTTCTCCACTTTCATTCATATACCCACATACAATTATTGCATTTCACGTTTTCAAATATCTTCTACAATAAAAGAACAAAACAAACAGAAAATTAAAAAAAAAAAAATTTACCAGAGGATAAGGTGGAGGATTCAGCTCAAATTTTGCAGTAATTACATTAGAACCGGCCTTCCTCGAGAACTGCCTCTGCTGCAAACGATTTACGTTTATCTACAGAAAATTTACATTAAACAGTAAACACAAAAAATCCTTCAGATGAGACATTTCATCAAACATGTTCAGTACACTTTTCTTGCCCAATTTCTTTTCCAGGATTAGAAGAAAAAAAGAAAACCAAAACCGACCCAGAAATCCTACTGAATGAAATTTCCACTCCTTAACATAAAATTTAAGCCATCCGCCTCTTCCTCAGCTAGATCCTATCCTCTTCTTCAACCCACATTTCCCAGAGCAATCAAAGAAGATAACCAAAAATATGGCAGCAAAAGAGGAAAAAGCGCAGAGTAAAACCTGGGTCTTTCTCCATAGAAAGCCACGAGCTGACCCACGAAGCCCTGTCCCAGCAATTATCAAGAAACTCCATTAAAGCCGGAGAGAGTTGAAGTTTGCAACACATGAAGATAAGAGAGGGGTAAAAAGGAGCCACCTTGGGAAGGGAGCACTGCGGCTGTCAGTGGACTAGCCATACTGAGAGCAGCGGCCATTTATTCCTACTCTTCTGTTCTTGCTTGAGATATTAGAAATTCCGGCGAAGGGTAGCTACCAACGTCAGTTTGCCGGAGGCGGAAGCATTCAAAATTTACAAATGGCGCTGGACTGGAATATGCTTGGGGTACAGACTGCAGTACAATTGTTTGCAGTGCTCAAGCATTGGATGTCATCGAACTAATCAGCGTTTTTATTTTTAGTGCCATTAGATGTCTGACACGTAAGATGGTTCTATCCCTCTTGAATTTTTTTTAATTTTAATTTCTTCCATCAATTTTTTTCCCATTTTATAATGAGTCAATACTAATGGTGCATTCCCAAAGTAGGCCCATATTACAATAAAGTATGGGTTTTTTTAAGTATAAGGGGGGTTTTTTTTTTTTGGGTGCAATAAGTATAAAGGTTAAAAATATATTAATTTTATTGTTTTATTAATCTATATTTAAAAAATAAAATTTAACATTAACTTTATTAATAGTCTAATTAAAAATATCCATATAACATAAGTGTTGAAATTAATGCTAACTTTTTCATTTTGTATGTAAATTAATATATATAAGTATTCATTTAAGGTACTCTTAACTTGTACATTAAGAGCATAGGTTAAACAAACCCTAAAAGTATTAGTATGCCAATGATTTAAGTTGTTTATTTTTGCCAACGACCTAAATAATTTAGTGATAATCTCTTTTCATTGAGAGTAAGAAGTTTTAAGTTCAATTTGCATGACATGTAAATAAAATGAGATAAGAAATAAAGTGAGATAAGAAATAAAAGAGAATTATATCTCGTTATACAAACAACATAAAAAAATTATTTATTTTTAATCTCTTTCTAGTATAAGTAAGATATTTTAAATTTAAGTTATATAATATACAAGTAATGTGAAGTAAGTTAAGAAATGGGTTAAGAAATGGGAGAGAATTGTTTTCTATTGCACAACCAAAGGTCAAAAAAATAAATAAAAGAATTAGCATGAGTGTGTTGTGATTATTAGAATAATGGAATTATTAAAGAATATTTTTAAAGTTGTATCACTAGTGTTCATATAAAAAAAAATTGTATTACTAGTACATAATATTCTTATTAGTGTTTTGCAAATATTTAAATATTCTTATTAAATAAGATTTTTTTTTAAAAATATTTTCATATTATTATAACCTCAATTACAATTTTTTATGTGTAGTCTAAATTAAAAGACATTACTTTACTTAAAAAAAAAAAAAAAATGAAAAGGAGGAAAAGAAGAAGCCCATACGAGACTTTCTGAAAAGCTATCTCAAAACCTTTGAAAGGTGCAAAGCCCAAAGGATGCGACCCTTGCTGGTGACCAAAGTCTACTACTAGACCAAATGGCCTTTTCCATTCTCTCGCAAATTGCATTCCGTTTCTTGTTCTGTCCCTTCTAAGTTCAAGCATGTATGGTTGGAGTTCCTCTTCAATGGCAGAAAGCTTGAACATGGAAGCAATCTCACAAAACAATTCCCCGTCAACTCCATTTCCTCCTACCCCTCTCCAGTTGTCCGGATTTCTCAACGGTGATACCATTCAAGTAGAGGGTGAAACAGGGGATTTGCAATTCTCTATGAAATTCAATGTCCAAACCAAACATGCTTCCAAGGACAACTTCCATTTTCCACATACAAATTCACTTGAGAATATTTACACTCGTCAAGATTCAAGTTTCGGTTCCTTCACAACTCCTAACAGTACTCATAAAGTAGAAGAACGAAGTGCAGAAACAGAGCCATTAATGGTCCTTGAGAATCAGGGAACCGAAGAGACTGCAAAATCTGATGCAACCAAGAGGGATGTCATAATGACAAGGCTAAAAAGTGGGGTTATGTCTCCAGTGAAGTATTTTCCTCGAGCTTTCGTCAATGAACACGGGGATTCAAGGTATTCTAGCAAAGTTAAACCGAAGAAGAAAAGAAGAGTTAAGAGGGAGGTCGTACTAGAGAAGATGATTCAGAGGCATAGTTTCCCTGTAAGGCCTTGCAGTTCTTATGCTTTCTTTGTGGTGGCCACTTGGGGTTTGGTCGAGTCCTCTTCCTTTGGTGAAGCAAGCAAGAAACTGAGTCAGATGTGGTGCAAATTGCCGTGCAGGGACAAGAAGGTTTTTTGCAATCTTTTCTTTCTCCCTATTCATCTTACTTGTTCCCACTTCAGTTCTCAAGTCTCAACAAGGCATAGATGAAAACTGACAGTGTGCAATGTGCATGTATTTAAATATAAAAGAAAACAGAAATTAAACTCTACTGTTCTGTTTCATGTGATGCAGATATACAAGGACATGGCTGTCAAGGATAGCACAAGATATAAGCGGCAATGCATGCTTTTAAAGAGCCAACATCAGAATGCCAAGTAGCAGAACTATGCATATGCAGCAAAGCTATAAACAGCAAGATGGGTACCACAAGACAATTTTTGTGAACTTCATGAAGTTTGATTTCATGTGTGCAGTTAGAAAATGCTATTTACTTCATTTTTCCCTTCTCCTTTACATGAATATAAATAGTTTTCTTGAGTTTGATATATTGGCAAGAAAAGCATTTTTCTAGCATTTCATCCTGTTTTCCGATTTCATGACCTGTAAGAATTCTATAGTGTGACAGAAAAATCTTCAAACACATACATAATAATAAGATGAAAGGAAAAAAAAGCCATGTCTAAAACAATGTGAGACTTTATTGAAGACAATCATAGTTGCCTCAAAAATATAATATTAGAACATTATAATTGTAGTTTAATAGACATGTATTGGATGCTGTTATAGCTTTTCTCAATATCAGTACAAAATCGGGCATCCTCGAAAGAATTAAGTTATGGTACAAAATAACAATGTTACCAGTTATAGTGAGAAAAGTTTTTGGAACACATCAAATTCTTCGTTGGCAGTCAACTGGGGTTCCTGCAACAAAGTTTCTTGGACTGAGCGGCAGACAGAAACATTACAACTAAAAGTAGCTATACAATAGCAAGAAGAGAGAAACAAATGGTTTGATCTGTTAACTACCACTTGGTGAATCCAGGACACATTCTTCTCTAGATTCTAATAGATAGAAGCACTTAGTTCTCAATTCCAGATGGTGGATTCATATTCCTTCCACCAGCCACATCAAGATTGTAGTCAAACTACATGAAAACTAATCCCATGATAGTCATTGTATTCCTAGCACCAACAAAATCAAGATCCTACACTAACTACATGAAAACTATCAGTTTACCATTATGAAAAGGTAAACCTTACAAGGAGGGAGGACAAACATACCTGTCTCAGTCCTCCAAGAATCCCTCCTGTTCCCAGTATTGTCAGGAGAGATGTAACAATACCACCAAGTGCATTGTCTGCATTACGAATGGTAGACCGCATTGCAGTTAGCATGCTCCCATAGGTAGCTCCATGCCCACGTTCAATAGCTTGGATGAAAGAGTAAGTCATTGCACCAGTTGAAGTAACCCTTGATAAGGCCTGTTTTTAAAAGCACTACTCAATCTGACTCTGTTGAGATAACAAGTATTGATGCTGTCATGCTGTGATAGAATTAAAAGTTTGGAACGTATGTCCAAAACCTTACCGAAGTGTCTACAGAGGTTTGATCATCAGCACAGCCACTGAAGGAAATGACCTCCCCACCACTTGTTCCTTTTGATATACCTGATTGAGGTCGATGATCTTCCCAAACATACCCCCCATGCCTAAATCCAATAGAGAAGCTTTATCAATGCTAGAGATATTATTGAATGAACCATAAGTTGCTATCATTTCTCCTCTGAACATGATATGCAATGCAAACTAATACTGAATTTAAGCAACAAAACACAGCAAACAGGATAGCTGACCCGTCCATTTTGCAGAGAAATGGTAAATCTAAGACAGTGCCACTGTGGCAAGCATCTATGATGGCATGAAGCTTAACCCCATGAGGAAGAGGCCTCACAATCGTTGCATTGATTTCATCATCTACAATCATCCCTTGACTTTCAAAATCTGACGGACAAAGTGTTTCATCATATCCATCTACCTCATCTCCAGCGTAGTTCCTCTGTTGTGAACCATGACCGGAATAATGAAATACCAATGAATCTCCAGGTTGACATCCTTGTACAAGCCAATACATTGCCAGTCTCATGTTGTACTTAGTCGGTCGCTTGTAAGTATCAGTTTCTTCTTCTGCAAATGATTTCCAGAAAGGAATTAAAATAAAAAAGGCAATTATTCCAATCTTAATTCACTCTAGTAAAGAGGTTGGCTTGTAAGGGGCACAGCTTACACAAAACCTTTTAATTATTTTTTTTAAAATAATAATTAAAAGGGTTTATTTAACTTATACTTTAAGTCAGAGCTTAAGGGTAAATACTTTTTTTTTTTGGACAGATTTATATTGAAAAAAATAAAAATTAAATTTTAATTTATCAATTTTACAATTAAATTCACCTACTTAATTAACAACTATTCAATTTAAGGGATGTAACAAATGAACCCAAAATTGTTAATTAAAATTCAAGAAAATTAACAATTAAAGCAACATAATTCAAATTTTTTATGAAAAAAGAAAATTAGAAATTATGAAAATGCCCATTAGCAAGAAAGGTAATATCTTTCTTATGGGGCAAAAAATTTAGAGAAAAATCAAATCTTTATTCATTACCAGTAAGCATGAGGATGGAGGACTCGGGGAACTTGAATCGATTAATTAGCAAGTACTTCATACACTTGGCATCGTTAATGCAGCCTTTCAGCTCGTGCCGGGAATGCTTATACGAGACGCCGCATATAACGGCGCGCTTGGGGCCATAGGGGGAAGGCGATGGACCTGACGGCGCGTGGCTGTACGGAGAAGGAGCCGGAAGAGGTAAAGGCTGGTACTGGTGGGTGGTGGAGGCGGAGTAAGGCGGCAGCAGCGGCACGGAGCAAGGATCTGCTACGTGGGTGACGGCGTGGCAGAGGACGCAGCGGATTGATCGCGCTCCAGGAGGGAGCTGCAGTGGGGTGGGGCAGTTGGAACAGTTGACCAGCATTAACATGGCTGGGAGAGATTGTGATCAAAAGATTAAGATATTGAGATGAGATGATGAACGAGAGAGGTAGGTTGTATGGTAAAAGGGAAATATAGGAATGAGAAGAGCGGTGGTGGACGGTGGAGCTGGGTTGTACTTGGCGGAAGGTGGAGAGAACAAAGAAGAAAAGTTTGACTTGCACGATTGATAGCTAATAGTTAACTGGTTCGCCAACAAGTAGCATTTCTAGTTTTATGTATTATTCTATTTATATAAAATTTTAATTATTTATTATTTTATTTTTAACAATTAAAATTTTTGTTAAAAAATAATTATTTTTAATGAATATAATAAAAATAAATAAATTTTAACTATTAAAAATAAAAAAATAAA
>BPVZ01000195.1:96050-111075 GCA_020521535.1 Rubroshorea leprosula | reverse complement strand
GACAAAAAAAAAGAAAAAAGAAGAAAGTTTACAAGCTAATTTAGAAACTCAAAAAGTTTCTATCTTTAAATAGACTAAATAAGAAAATTTGTTTTTTTATTTACACTTTTCTCTATAGTTAGAATATTAAAATTATTGGAGTACCTAAATGAATTATCACTATATTTGGGTTGAGGAAAATGGTGGGAAGGGGAATATTTTCCCTCCATTTCTCTCCCTCCCCTTCACTTGGATAGTTAACTAAATTAGAAGAAAAAAATAAAATAAATGAAAAATTTTCCCTCCCCTCCCTTTTAATTTTTTTTATAACCAAACAAAGATTTTTTTTCTTTTCACTCGTTTTATTTCTTTTAATCTAAACATATTATAAAAGTAAAAAAAATTATTGTTAATATTTTAATAATTTTACAACTCACACTGCAATTTTTTGCTGTTTATGCTGAAGAATAAATTTTTAAAACAATAATTAGGTCAATTTATAGAAAAAAAAGAAATTTCATTTATTTAAAAGAAGAAAATAAATGAATTTTAAAACAAATCAAAAAGGCAAACAAATTCCAAATTTATGGAAAAAAAAAAAAACAAAATGTTATTTATTACGGACTGATGTTTCTTTTCGCAGCGCATGCTTCATTTCTCCTTTCATTCCCAGTGCTGAGGTCGCCGATGCCAATTACGTTAATCCAAAATGCCGTCTCTCTCTACCGCCAGAAACTCCTCTGCCCCATCTTTGCCAATCCTCCTTGCCGACAACGAGGAGGCCGAGCGCCGCCTTCGGGAGGCGGAGGAGCGCTTGAGAGAGGCCATGGAGGAGCTGCAGCTTCGCCAGCGTACGGCGGGCCATGGCCATCATCCGCCCTGTGATCACGCCGATGACTCATGCGTCGCTAACGCAATAGGTAACCTCTGCCAGAGCTTTCTTCTCTCTTATGGCGTTAGAGTTGGCATTGGGATTCTCCTTCGCGCTTTTAAGCTCGCTAGAGGACAGTCGTATTCTTCTCTTCTCGATCTCAAGGTTAGGGTTTCGATATCACTTCCAGCTTAATTGCAGTTATTAAGATCAATCTTTTCTTTGTGATCATCCGATTCTTTCGAGTTTTTGCTGATTTTGATTTGATAAACGTAGTGGTGGACGAACGTGAATGGGTGGAATTAGTGGTTTACTGAATCGCTTCAAAGTCAATGTTTTCACTTAAGTGATTGATTTCATATTTGGATGCTGTTTTGTGACTTTTGTTTATTCGTTGATAAAATGTAGAATTGGGTTCTTACCTAATCACAGTGGACTCAAATAATGGGAGAAAGTTTGATCTTTGGGACATTATTTCTTGCTAGAGTGGTTTTTTGTGTTACCTTCTTGTTATCAAGCTAAACTTATGACGAATTGTTTGGATGATTTTTTGGATTTGCATCTTCATACTATTTTATTAGTTGTGGAAAGATAAGCACATGCCATGTTTTCTGATGTGTGAATATCTGAATTTTCTTTTCAGCAACTTGTCTCAGAGAAAGATCTTATAGTAAGAGAAGAAGCATGTCGTATTGGTTTGCTTTTTGGTGGGTTCACAGGATCTTATCATGCATTTAGATGTTTGCTGAGAAAGCTAAGAAAGAAAGAAACTCCAATGAATGCGTAAGTTTTCTGTGTAAATGTCTTATTGATAAATTGTTTGAATTTGAATATGTTGACGCATGTTTGGGCCTATTGCTTATTTATGACATTGCTTAAGTGGATGATGGAGCAGAATTTTAGCAGGTTCAGTTGCTGGTTTGTCTGTCTTAGCATTAGATGATTCAAGCCGAAGGCGCACACTTGCTCTCTATCTCTTGGCTAGGGTAGCTCAGGTACACTTCGTGGTAGATAATTTCTCTAAAATGTCTGAAATTACAAAAATCTGTCTTATTTAATTTTCTTTCTTTTTTTCAAAACAGTGTGCTTATAATTCTGCAAAGTCTAAGAACAAGTTTCACCTTTGGGGAAGTCATTGGAGGCATGGAGATTCTTTACTTTTTGCTTTATCATGTGCCCAGGTAATACAATCTTGACATTAATTTCTCTAGTTGTAATGTTACACTGGCAACAAATTCGTTTAGGTCCTGAAAGATAGTCAAGAGTAACTTTGATTTTATTTCCAATGACTTGCTTCTAACCACCTTTTGAATTAAAAAATGGATATTGTCTGAAGGTTGCTGCATGTTAAATTTTTGTGCCTGTACCATTTTAACCTGTTTCACATAATAAGGTGTAATGGATATCTGATTTATATTGATTTTCACTCTTTAACAGATTATGTATGCATTCGTGATGCGTCCTGAAACCTTGCCAAAGTCATATCATGATTTTATTCAGAAGACTGGTCCAGTTGCAGCTCCTGTTTACAAGGCTGTGAGGGAAAGCTGTCGAGGTGGTCCAGTGGATATTGTTTCTTTATCAGCTTATTTATCTACCAAAAGGAAGTCCGAAATTTTGAAATTGGAAGAGTTCCCTTCTATCATTCCTTGTTCTGTTATTCATCCAGACACCGATTCTTGTTTAGCCCACAATGCTTATGCAGCATCAGCTACATTCAGGAAGACATTTCCACTATACTTCTCTTTGACTTTTGTACCGTTTGTCATTCTGCACCTGCAGAAGGTACATCTTCCAATTTTAGTTTTAAATAATTTCCCTCTTTCTATTTTGTTTTTAATCCTTGCATCTTATGCTGGTGCGAGTGAAGGGTAGAGAAGTATAGCAACTATGGTTGTAAATGGGGTTGGTGTTCATGGTAGGTCAGTAGTTTTGTGCTTCTCCTATGACTGAAGAGAATTTTCCTTTACTTGAGAAAAGGTTCCCAGGCATCATGCCTAGTATTTCAAGTTACTGATTTTTTTTTCTATAATTTCAAGCTACCATAATTAGTTTCTAGCAATTTGTTGGTGCCAATTATGTTTCATTTCTGGACAATGTTCTAATATGTTCATATTGTGTAATGCCCTTATGATTCATTTACTGGCCAGGGGTGGCAATCATTTCTCCTTTCTGAAAGAGTTGAACTAAATTTTAGTTTTATGTTTTAATGTGCTTCCAGTTCATGGATTCTCCTGCTCGTACTTGCTGGAATGCTGTTAAAGGTGCTGTTCGATCAACAGCATTCTTGTCTGCATTTGTTGGAATTTTTCAGGTACCTGCTTGCCTTTTTTTATTTCACCCTTTTAAAAAAATATATTTCTTTTGTTAATCTTTGTATGAATATGTTACTGAATATTCACTGTGGGATACAGGCAGTCATATGTATGCACAGAAAGGTTGCATCAAAAGACCACAAGCTGGTATATTGGATTGCTGGTGGAATATCAGCTCTCTCTGTACTACTTGAGAAAAAATCTAGACGTGCTGAGCTTGCATTGTATGTTCTTCCACGAGCAGGAGACTCATTATGGTCTATTTTAGTGAACCGCCACCTGATTCCTAAAATTAGAAATGCTGAGGTATTGCTTCTCTATGGGTATCGTCAGCTTCTGATTGCATTCTTTGTTAGTTTTGTTAATATCCATCCTCACAATGATAAATAGATAGCATCCTCCTTTACACTTGATATTTCTGCTGCTGTTCTTTGCTGAATTCTTGGGTACCGTATATATCTTTAGAAAAGCCACAAATAAACTGTCTGACTGAAATTAAGATTTAAGAGGTGAATGGGCAGCTAAGGAATGGTAATGTTACTGAGAAAGTGCTTTCAAGCTATGAGATGTCAATTGGATATGCATTTTTTCACTCTGTTGGTCACAATGCATGTGTGTGGCGACCTATTTTTGAATATGCGAGTGTCCTACATGATCTGTGAGGCATTGTAAGATGGTTTCATTTGATGAGTTGATATTTTTGGACATTCTGCTTTAATCAGTGTTTCCCATATGTCACAGGTGGCCTTATTTTGTGCATGTATGGGAGGAATCATGTACTACCTAGAACATGAACCAGACACAATGGCTCCATTCCTCAGAGGTTTAATCCGTCGCTTCCTTGCTAGCAGAATAAACAATCCTGCCCCTTCATCTAGTCGGAGTGCTTCCTACACATACTTACAGACACTGGATGCTATGAAGAAGCCAAAGATACGGCCAAACCAAGAGGCTGAAACTTCAAGCTCCGAAAAATACAATCTTGAGTCCATACCAGGACTGTGAACAAATTTTTGCGGCCTGCATATCCACAGTAATTTTAGCGTAATCATTCTTTGCAATTCATTGATAAGCAGATTACTTCTGCTAAACCATGTTAAGGGGATTAGCAGGAAATGACTCATTAAAGGGATTTATTTGCAGTCCCAGTATAGGTTTTCTTCGATGGTTCAACACCATCTCTATTCTGTCAGCAACACTTTTTTTCTCCTTTTGTAAGACAAGTCGAAGGAAGAAACGAAATAAAATTGAAGAGATTGTAGAAGGGCTACCCCTTACATCTAAAAAATAGTGCTCTGTTCGGATTTTACAAGGTTTATAATTCATCTGGAGATTTACATATCTTATATGTTTTATTTCCAATTTTACACTCAATTCCATTAAATTTGCAAGTGAAAACACGACTTTGTAAAGAACCTCGAAAGCAAGATCTCTTTACTTCTTCAACAACATTTTTTAAGGAATCACTGATATTCCCCAGTGCCCAAGCCAAGGATATGTGCGGGCGAGGATCCTGTGAATGACAAACAATATAGAAGATGATCATTTACTTTGTGCATGCACAAGTGTAAAAGTTATTGCTGGAATGGACAGCAAAACAAACCTTATAAAACTCGGGAAGATTATGAAGTTTGTAGGCCTCATTGACGGCTTGGATGTTCTTTGTTATCTGAAATTAACTTTAACCAAATTAATACCATAATTTTGAGCAACATAACCATATAATAATTAAGAGAGGAAAAAGAAAACGAAAAGGGAAGAAAATGAATCTGCCTATGAGCAAACTGATTTTGATTACACGAACGATCTTGTGCTCCACAGGAGGAGCGTCTGAATTCAAATAGAGAATAAGAACCCACCAGATATGAAACCCATTGAACTAGACTGAATCTAGGTTTTCATAATTAGAGCATAAGACATTAAAAATCTCAAATCGGTTTGCACGTATACCCAAACAAGAAAACACATACAACATGATAATGCCATGTACCTCTGCTTGTCCACCTGTCAAAACCTCAACTGAAAGAAAGGAGCGTGTGCCTTCATCATTTACAAAAACTTCCCACTTGTTGAAATCAATCCAATACCTGTAAATAAACCAATTGGAAATACTCAATCATGGAACTTAAATATAAAAACTTGCACACATATTCAAGAATGAACTAGAATACCCAGAGAAGAAGGTTAACCTTTTCTGAAACTGAAGCTTCTGGCGAAGCATAGCTACCATGGAGTCAATCTGGTGCACCCTAATAGCAACGGTTCTTCCTAAGCTTATGTGAAATTCCCTTCCCAACGCAACTTGTTCAAGCTTATGTTCATCTTTGCACAAACCATTTAATGGAACATCAACATCTACAACGTAAAGGTCTGGTACAAGGGATGCTACTTTCTTTAGAAACTGGCACATCTCCTTCTTTGATGTAGATGGTATATAAACTAAAGGCACAATGAACCAAGATTTAAACTCAACAGCTCACAGCATTTGAAAAGAATCTACACAATTCCTTGAACCCCATGAATTTAACAAACAAAAACAGATTTACCCGGGATGTAAACGTGCAAAGCATAGTTGCCCTCAACATGAGGGAAGCTCCTGACTCTACTGGGCTGACCAGTTTGCAAGTTATCCAGCGTCCCTATCATTGGCAAAACAACAAACAGTTGGTGAGCGAAGCAGAAAGCGAGGCATGATGATCGAGAACACAAAGAACTATGGATTACCGAGGGAATTGGGAGGGTCAAGGAGAGAAAGAGGAGGTGGAGGTAGTGGGGAAGAGAGCGTCGAATCCACCCCGGCTTCTGATTTGGCAGGTGGCGCCGGTGAGGAGGTGGTATCGGAATTGGAGTCTGAAGAATCGTCGTCTCCGTATGTGGCTCTGAGCGCGTCCATTTCACGCGCTGTGGAATGTAAGAAAATTTGACCCGTTTCGTTAACTTGGTCCGTCGTCATGGATATATGGTCGAACCAATCAAAACTGGGCCAAAAGCCCAAAAGACCAAAACTCTACTGGTTCCTGGTTGTACCAATACCAAGAAACCAAAATTGGGCTTGACTGGACCCAACCATTAATCATCTGGAAATATTTTACTCACCCGCGTTTATTTGTAAAGGTATAGGTTAATGGAGTATTAAATATATATTTTTATCATAAATTTATATTAAAAAATAAAAATTAATATTTAATTTATTAATTATTCAATTAAATTCACTCACTTCACACTACACTAAAATTAATATTAATTCTTTTAATTTTTTATATACATTATAATAAAAAAATATGTTAAACACAGATTAGGAAAACTCTAATTACAATAGCCGAAGGCCCAAATACATAAAAAAAGCAAGAAGGTGGACCATTTAAGAGTGGCCTGTGGCTCGTTTCTAGCATCACAGCATAGTTTATTTGTCCAATTTTTACTGTTTGGCCCACTCCAATACAGAGAACCAGTAGAGGTTTTTCATTTGACACGAGATAAATGAGTTATATAAAACAATTAGTCCTCCTATTTTTTAAGATTTTTTTCTATTCAACTTAAAATTTAAATCTATATCTATATATTAAAATCTCAAATTTTGAACTATTATTTAAGTGCAAAATTTTAATAGAGTAAATAGGGTGCAATTATGAAAAAAGTAGGTGTAAAATGAGAGATTTTATATATATCTGTTTAGAAATTTTTTAACATGCTTGGTTTGAGGGAGAAGAGAGAAAATTATTATAATTAATGAAATTATTTCATTGACTCAATAACTTATTTTAATTGGTTAAAAGAATTTCATTTTTTTTCTCCTTTCTTTCATTTGCCTTGACCTAAACATGATAAAGAAAATTTATAATATTATTATAGAGATTAGTGTATATTAATCTTGGTTTTTAAAAATAATTAGAGTTTCAATTTGTATTTAAAAACTAAAATTTTATCCTATTAAATATTAGTATCTAAATTTAAAAACTCATTATATATTTTAATATATCAATATTTAATAAAATAATTTTTTAAATTTTAAATTAAATTTTAATTAAATAAAACGAGTTATTTAAGATTAAAACTTTAATTATTTTTTAGAGTCAAGATTGATATATATATTTTTATTATTAAAACTTTTTTAGTGAATTTTTTTTAACATAAAGAAATTGGGAAATGAGAATTGTTTAAATATCATAGCCAGGCATAGATAACATGCACCCTAACCAATACAACCAATGCTGCGGGCACATATATATATTTTTTTTTTTAGATATAGGTTTGTTGAGAGAAGAATGTATGCATCTAGATCACATAAAATTAGTGATTTTTCTTTCTCATTATTTTTCTTTACTCACTACATATGTTTTTATGTTACTATATTTTATAGTATTCTGTTATTAAATTGTCCTTAAAATTGTTGAACCTTTACAAAATAGTGTCAAACTCAACAAAAGCTAAGATTACAACGTCTTAACTAAAAAAAATCACAAAGTCTATCTATGACTGCATTAAGGCTTCAACTTCATTGGCCCCCATAATTATTTAGCTTTATCTTGAAGAAAGATTAACGCTAATTTTAGCTGGCGAGGTGTATGTAATTAGCACTAACTACTAACATCAGAAAAAATTTTTTCTTTTTTTTTGGGGGGAGGAAGTGAGGTTGGGACTAACGTCAACATTTTGAACGATGAATTGTTTAATTTTTCTATTCAACTTCACATAAAAAAAAAAATCTACTATATATTACACAATCCTCAAGCTGCCAACTCAATAATCCTGTAGTAATTTCCCAATAATAAATTTAAGTTTCAAAATCAAAACATTAATTACCCTCTGACTAAACAGATTTTTTTTTTTTAATCATTTCTGACGAAACATTTTTTTTTTTTGGGATAATTTCTGACTAAACAGATTTAATCACAAAATGACGTTAAGGCTACAAGATATTGGTGTTTTTTTAATTCATTGTGGGTTGCACAATACAGTAATAAACTGTTATTCCCTTTCATCTTTGTACCTATTTTATTTTATTGGCATATTTTAATATTTGGACTCTAAGACTTTGTTTTCAGTACAATGTCATTTTACATTGCATATAAGTACATAATATACTTCTATTAAATAAATGAATATAAACAATAACATTTATATACTTTTATATGACAAGAATTAATCACAAAATATCAACAATAGCTTGATGCAGTTAGTATTTATTAATTTAAAATTTTTAATTTAAAATCAAGATCAAATATTTAAACTTTTTTGTTGTTAAACAATTAACCTTCTAATGTATATAAAAAAATGAATTAATCACGAAATAATATGTTATATTATATACAAATATTATATTTAAAACATTATTAATCTATTATTTTCCTTAATTTTACTTAAAAAAAATTATCATAGACACATAGACTTCACATTCTGATAGCTATATGTCTTGTAATAAAGTATACCCCTTAATTCAAGGTTTGGAGTTTGAATTCTTTCCAAAATGTAAACTTGTTAAAAAAAAAATTTTTTTATCACTAACCTCATAAATCCTTGGTCACAAAAGATAAGGTGAATAAATTGTGTTCAAATGAATCATCTTCTATAAGATATGCAATAACACACAAATTATAACATCTATCAGCAGCAAGAGAAAATAACTTGTTCCAATAACAAATGGATGCGAGGTTGATTCAGGCTGCTCAAATTGGAAGCATCGAAGATTTGCATGAGTTACTACGAGAAAATCCTTTGATCCTCCACACCGTCAACTTGTTCTCCATTGGCAACCCCTTACATATTGCTTCTGCATCAGGGCATGATGGTTTTGTGATGGAGATTACAAGGCTAAAGCCTGAGTTCACCAAAGAATTGAACAGAGATGGGTTCAACCCCATGCACATGGCTGCAGCCAACGGGCATTTAGAGGTTGTGAGGGAGCTGCTGAAAGTTGACCGAGGACTTAGCTGCCTGGAGGGAAGAGAGAAAAAGACTCCCCTCCATTATGCAGCTATCAAAGGAAGGGTCGACGAGATCATTGAAATGCTCATGAGTTCTCCAGAGTGCATCGGACATGTGACTATTCAAGGAGAGACTGCTCTACATCTTGCCATTAAGAACAGCAAGGTTGAAGCAGCTAGGGTTTTGGTTGATTGGGTTAGAGAGATGAAGAATGAGAGCGTCTTGAATCTCAAGGATGAGCAAGGCAATACAGTTCTGCACCTAGCAACCTGGAAAAAACAGAGGCAGGCATGTACTTAATTTCTCCTATTCTCTCCTATGAATTTGCTTTTTCTCAGCAAAGCATAATGTTCTATTTAATTTTTAATTGTTTTTGAAACAGTTATCAGTTTATTGATTTTAATCAGATGAAGAAAATTGTAAAAATACCCAATCATAATTAGTGTGAAGTGTTATGTCAAATTATGAGGGTTTGTTGTGAATAAACATTGTCAATGAATCATTTTTACAGTTCAGATTCTTTTTTTCCCTATTAAAATTGCTTCTTGTTTTCACTTTAAAGAAGTTGGGGACTAAAACTAAAACACAAACATGTTTACAGGTGATAGAATTATTACTAGGCTGGGGATCGACACATAGCTCCTTGGAAGTGAATGCCATAAACCAGAGCGGTCTCACAGCCCTCGATCTCCTACAGATTTTTCCAAGCAAAGCTGGTGATTTGGAAATAGCAGAGATTCTTCAAAGAAATGGAGCTAGAAGGGCTAGAGATCTTACAGCCTCTCAAATGCCTACTATTGAATACCAAAATCAGTTCTCAAATATTCCCACAACACCAGAGAGACCTCAATCACATCCACGAAATCTTCTGGAATACTTCAAGTTCAAAAAGGGAAGAGACTCTCCAAGTGAAGCTCGCACGGTGCTATTACTCGTAGCCTCTCTGGTTGCCACCTCCACCTTCCAGATGGGACTCAGCCCTCCCGGTGGCACTTGGCAAGACAATTATGTTCCTGACCAGAACAAAGCCACCAGCACAGACGAAGCACACGTGGCAGGAACATCCATCTTGGCCACTAGCGATAGAGTTTCATTCCTACTCTTTGCCCTTTTCAACTCAATTGGGTTTGTTGTCTCTTTCCATGATTAACATCCTCGCCAGAAATTTTCCCTTGCAGTTAGAGCTTCAGGTTTGTATCATTACAATGTTTATCACAAACGGCTACACATTGTCATGCAGCACACCCAGGGGCGGAGGCAGAAATTTTTTTCAAGGGGAGCAAAATACTAAAATTTTCAAAGTTCAGGAGAGGCTAGATAATTTTTCATATACTAATTTACAAAATTTTCAAATTTCAAGCAGGGCGAGCGCCCCCCCTCGCACCCCTTGGCTCCGCCACTGATTACACCGAAAGATCAGAAGCTCCCCATCATCATAGTTACATCTGTGCTGCCTTCAATCACTCCAATTTTAACAAAGTGTTTGAAAGTACTGGCCTTTCAATTGCGGAGGACCCTCCTAAGACAATCATGCGATGACTGATCACAGAGTTTTACAGTCCTCGTTTAGTTTTTCTTTTCTTTTTAATTGTTAACTTCTATATATAATATATATAAATAAAAAAGTGTTGTGGCAGACCCGCATGTGGTCTAACTGGCTATTTCAACGGTTTGAGCCTTTTCACTAACAGATACTAACACTACTTCTAATTAATTTTTACTATCAAAAAAATAAAAATAAAAAAGTGTTGTGCAATTTAAATTGCACAATTTAAATTATTGAAGATAGATGAGCCACTTGATAACTGTTATTATTCCTCTTATCCAATAATTCTTGTTTTATAATTCAATACAATCTTGAATGTAAAACAAAATATTCATGTATAAATACTCCTATTGAATATATGTTGTATTGTAGATTGCACTTGCGAACTTTGTTTAGATGCTTCTACGTTGATATTGAGCAGCAAAAAATCATTGAGATCTTGCCCTGTACTTATTTATGATGTTTGCATTGATGCAACAATGTATAATATTATATTTGTTGATGTTAGACTTGCTTGGTACCAATATGAAACCTTTGAACCAGGTTTATCATATTGAGAATTGACTTTTCACATGGATGAATGTCAGACTTTTATGGATTTTCTGGTTGGATGAATCTACAGCGACAGAAACATGACTAGTAGAGCTACAAAATTAGAGATTTATCCAAGAAAGAATGACCATTGAATTCAGTAGCAGGAGAGAATAATTAACTAGTGGAAGTCATGATCAAATGAAATTTACGTAAAGCAGCCCACAAATCTCAATTGATACTTGCCATGAACTCAACAACTTGGCCAAAAACAAAACTCAAAATATAATATTTGAGCATTAATCAAGATTCATGCAATGACAGCATACAAACCAAGAATTATGCCAGATAAAAATGTAAACTTTCTACGCAAGTAATTGAGGTATCAGTACCAGGGTATGAAAGCAAAAACAAGGTGCCAGAGTGACAAGTTCTGTCGTTTTTTCTATTTCTTGGAAAAGCAGGGATTTTCCTCTTAAATGGCAAAAAAACAATTCACTTAAGGAGTCCCTTGTGTTAATCTGTTGTATGTCTACACCGAAATTAGTTATCTTATCATTGAAATATTTACAGAAGCTCCATATTTAATAGCAAATGAAAGATGATGCACCTCTAATCAAATGGGTCAATCCGTGGGTCATGCTCACTTGCCATCGCCATTCCAGTGCAGAGGCATGTTGGGCACATGACCTGCCAACAAAAGAATGGAGAGACTATAAGAGAACATTAGGCACTTTTGATAATTAAGGATACAAAAATTAACAAACTAGAAGTTATCGAATGATATAATGCCTGATCAAGAAGAGTTAACGATCAAGCATAGCAGTTACTGAAATTTAGAAAGTCAACATAACGAAAGTGTGCAAACCATGAGGTAAAAATAAGCAACCATTTTTCTTTTAGAAATTTCCATCAAAGACTAAATCCACATTTTCACGTGCCCAACCTTTCCAGATCCAGAACAGTTTGAACATCTTTCTGCTTTTGGTGCTGAGAGAGGCTGTTCTCCCCCATTGACTGTTGAGACTGGCTCAGTAAGAACAAGTGCTCCTGTGCTTGAGCAGCGAGCACAAGCAAGATATCCTGCAATTAGTATTACAATCAAATGCATTAGAGTGTTTAATTTAATATATTGCTCTAACTTATATCATATATATACAAATCAGATAAACATGTGAACTCAGGTTGAATTTCCGTGGAAAAATGATCTTTAAAGTAATTTGATGGTATGCAGTGTGAACAAAGACATTGTAAACTATAACAGAAATTGGTTTGTGGTTCGGATGGAATCCTGAAGGAAGGAATTGAGAGTGTAGGACATTGAAAACGCAAGTATGCAAAGTGCAAAAGATATATCTATTCGTAAAAACCAACTATGAAGGAAATAAGGTTGTATATTTCTCTTCCTCAAAGAAGCATTACAAAGCATAATTTCAATAAGCGAAATAAGGTAATCTTAATCTTCTCTATACATGTTTGGGGCAATTTTAGACATCAACAAGGATAAAACAAGTAAATATGCTTTTGTCAATGTAGTGAGAAAAGACAAGAAGCCTAATGCATAAGTAATAAGATACCATTGAATTGGTATGCAAAGAATCAATCATTAAATATTAAATATGATAGGAAGAAGGAGATCAAAAAATTAGAACAGACATAGGGCTCAACAAATGAAAAAGATCAAAGAATATACCTGTTCCAAGACAATACTTGCATCTTTTGTGTTCCTGTTGTTTTACATTATTTATTTCAACCACCATCAAGGCTGAGATTACTCCTACTGCCCCTCCAGAGAAAGATGCTACTATAGGATCAACCTGACTACAATTAGCAATAATGAAACTGGTTATAACATAAAACTAATATTTCCAAATCCTGCCTGCAGGTAGGAAACGTGGCTTCAAATTCCAAAATACCTAATTTACCTCAACTGCACAGGTAAATGCATGCTACGAATAAAATCTTCATATGATGTGCCTCCTATTCCTAACTTCAGCTCCAACTGGGATATCAAAATAAATATAAAAAACAGTGAGACTCCTTGTTACTTCATTCCAATTTATTGATCAACTTATGTCTATAAAATTTACAATGCTTTCTTTGAAATCCAGATACTCTCAACATATTATTTCCAACTTTCAACCTTGAACGTTCATGATTATAACTACATTAACAATAACCTTTCTACCAGTCCATCACAAAAAAGAATGTGATAAAACTTGCTAAAAAAGCACCTTGTAGAACCCAACTTGCCACATTTCAAATGCCATCACTTTTTTAACATAGAACAGAAGTAATAGATGCTCATATTGGATTTTAAGGGTGTTCAAAAATTTATGTTTCAATAAAAAGAACGAGAGTGATGATGAAATTCTAATGAAATTTGACACTTCCTAGGAAACTTTACACTGGTTCTCAACTTCCTAATCCACATAACAACAAAAAAGGCCACTTTGTAAAATTCTATCAGTGCCTTAAAAATGAAACAATCTCATGACATTTCTTTAGATGAGGGGGCTTTCTCCCACAAGTGAAACAATCAAGCGTAAAACTGTAAGTAACACTGAAACATTTAGGATTACGGAAGTCAAAGGAAAAAGAAAAAGCATTACAAAGAAAACTTAATGGTTATACATGCAGGTGTGAGCATATATGGAGCTTGAGTACGATAATTAAGTTAAAAAATGACTTACTATGGGTGCTAGGAGGCCACCAAAAATTATAATTCCAGCAATAAGAGTGAAACAAATCACATAATACAGCTTGAGATTCTCTGCACTCTGCAAGAAAAATCCTAATGGGGTTAACTTCAGTGATAACAAAAGCATCCAGCTATAATTTCAAAGCTCAAAGTACTTTTAAAAGAAAACTATTAGTGGGAAGAATTTGGGTGAAAAGAGCATAACATAGCTAAATGAAAGAAACCTCACCAAAGGAGGCAAGAAGGGGATGAATGATGGAAAATTAGGAAATTCGTTTTCTTGCTGTTCCTGTAAAATACCAAGCTCAGCTCCTTTAATTCTCTGTTGTATCCTCAGCCTTCGAACCTACAGATACCTAGGAATGTTAAGTAGAGAAAATAAAAGAGTGAAAGAAAAGGTTTAAGAAACCTAAAATGAAAACATAATCAAAAGAAAATGTGATGCTTCAACTTGATACTAAAACTCAATTTAGCATTTTCTTTAAGAATGTCCGGTCCAACCCAGATAATACAAAGTCTGACTTGAGCATTTTCAGCAGATCCTTCAATTAAAAAACCATTGGAAGAAGTTTCTATTATGGTGTTACATAGGTTTTCTCCTCAAAAAGTTACATCTACATCAAATGTTGAGCTCCATAGTTTGCATCAAAACAAAGTAACATACTTCTGTAAATAAAAATATATTTTCTTACCTCCTCCATGAGCAGGAATATCTTGTTCCCACGACTCCGAATATTATCCTGAATTTCTTGAATTTGCATCTTGGCAAAGTCCTGAACTGTTTCAGGGCCTTCTATGATGCAAAATCTGCATGTAAATTCACAAAAACAGTTTCATAACATGCGAGCTTGGTATCTCTCTCTAGATTATGTAACATACTTAAATTAATCCGATAATAAGCAAAAATAAACAAAATAAATACGTACTCTATTCATGAGAAAGCCTAGCGTGAGGAGCCAGTTTCAAAACAAGACTGGAGAGATAGAATGAAGGTTCACCAATTGTCTAGGATGGCAATCATTATCTATGAATCAAAATTAATAACCAGAATACTAGAAGACACTGATTGTCAATAATCACTTATTTTGAAAGTTTTCGAGAAATAATGCATTCTATCACCAAATTTAATACGCTGAGATAAACTACAAGCTGAAGTT
>BPVZ01000195.1:61603-74516 GCA_020521535.1 Rubroshorea leprosula | reverse complement strand
TTTTTTTTTTTTTTTTTTTGGCAGGGTTGAGCTGGTTAGTTTGAAGCGTGCTGGAAAATTGGAAGAGCTATGATATTATACTTAAAGGTTATCTAACAAGAATGCCAGGCATACCTCTAGTGACTCGAGAAACATCGTCGTAAGTTCTCTTCGATTTTTGTTTTGTTTGTTGTGTTTGGCTTAGCTGTATCTTTTTGGAGATGTCCAGTAAGGCCTTTCTAGGCTAGAAGTTGGTCCAAACTGCCACTTAATATTTTGCACCAGATAATTTGATCCAGGTGCTTTTGCAAAACTTTTTATCCTTACTTGTTCAGTAGTTTTATCTACAAATACTGTTTTGCGCGTAGATTTCTTTAATATTCACTGTAAAGTCCATAATTTAGCTGTTGTGTGAAACTGATTCCATGTATGACAATTTATTTATTTATTTATTTATTTTTCATCTGGCTTTTTACTTCTGGAATTTTGTGCTTATATAAGTTACTAAATTTGAATGCTTGTTTTCAATCCAGCTATTCAAGAAGCACAGATCAGATGTGCCGTGAAGATTCCCGTATCCATTTATCAGAAGAAGAGGAAATTGCTGCTGAAGAGAGCTTATCAATTTACTGCAAGCCTGTAGAACTCTATAACATTCTTCAGAGACGTGCTATAGGAAATGTAATGCATGTAGTTTACATTGTTTCACATTTTGTTCCATCACCTATTTTATTATTATTATTTTCTTTTTTTCTTTCTGCATGGACTGGAATTGCAGATGGTTACCATTTGCATTCTTTCTCTTATAGGAGATTTGAAAAATTGCATTGGCTTTGAATGGTTGGCATTGTATTATCCCATCCCTTCTTCTTTATTTCTCAATATGCATTGTGCTAAGTCCATCATTTATTAACATTACTATTTGTATTGTTTCCTTTATTTGCATTATATTCACTAGATGTTATTTTGTTGCAGCCCTCATTCCTGCAAAGATGTTTGCACTACAAAATTCAAGCAAAACACAAAATGAGGTAGTATCTTAAGACAATTTTAATATATTTCCGGATGATTATCTCTGTGAGTGCTTACTGTTGAACTCCTGTCTCTTCTATTATGTTGGATTAATGGGAGATTTAGAGAACTAGAGGGCCTTTATTTAGTGTTTGTTGGCTTATAAGATTCGAAGATGATGATAGGTTGATTTTCAGGAGAAACTCAGTCAAATATGCTTGTACAAAGTGAAACTACTGTCTACTAGCATAATCAGATATACATGATAGTACGTGTGCTTGTATTTTTTCTTTCTTGGATGGATGAGTAATTTCATTGTATGGTAGTTGTAAGTTATTCTGTTTACCCCATTAAGCCTAACAATGAGCCTTTTCTCTTTTAACAAACTTATAGGCTTTGTTTTATTTGAATTTCATGTGATTCTGTGTTTAGATGAGATTCTGATATCTTTGTAAGGTTTAGCTGCTTTTCTTTTCTTTGGTTAAATTTTCAATATCCAGATAAACTTAAAGTACTGATTATGTTTCTTTTGGTTAATATGTAGGATACAAATGACAGTGTCCTTGTCAGGGATCGTGAAGGAGGGTGTACAAAATCCATGTCTGTTTCCTTTGTATGTGTTGTTGGGAAGACTTGTTTCAGATGCAGCAGTTTTGGAGGTAAGAATGTTACTTTTTGTTACTTTATAAGCTAAATATATTTAAAAACATATATATTCTTGAGAACTACTCTGCCTTCTAAAAGGTTTTCTGCCATTCATTTTACTTCATTCATAATTCTTTTCCTTTTTTCTTTTGAATCCCGAAATGAAGTATTCTGCAGTATACCGCTTTCGGCGAGCATGTATCCTGACTAGTTTTGCTGGTGTTGAGGGGAGTTCTCAATCGCAAGCAACTTTTCTTCTCCCTGAGATAAATAAGCTAGCAATGGAGGTCAAGTCCAGCTCTCTTGCCATATTATTTATTAGCTTTGGTATGCACCGAAGTATTACTCTTTGATTGATGTCTAAAAGCTAATTTTTTGTTTTCATAACAAAATTTGGACTCATCATCATTTTGCTCCAGCTGGAACCCAAAATGCTTTGTGTGGAGTTGACTCAATTAGGGATCCAATGGGTATGACATCATTTCTATTATACATGTACCTCTTTTCCTTAGTGGTTTATACATGATTAGCTTCTCATTAACACCCACAATTGATAGTTATTTGCTTGTCTCATTGGAATTAATTGTTTGCAAGTCCAATATGATCTGAGATATTGCATACATTCTATCTAATTTACATATATTAACAAGTTCATAAAAATTGACATCTTTATGTATACCAAATTTATTAACTTTGATCAAGGCCTGAGAAATGAGAAATCTGCATGTGCCAAAAACTAGAAATGGTTGATAGGATACTGTTCATGAATCTGTTCCATCTGAAGAATTTCTATGAATGCTTGCTCTTTTGTTTGTTTCCACTTGCAAGATGGAAAGGCATTTTTATCTTCTTTTTTCTATGAAGTTACTTTTATGAAATCAATTGTTGACTTGGGTGTGGTATAAACCTATTCTAAATGGCTATATCTATTGAAATTGTGAAATATATATTTCTTGTGTGTTTTCCAGTAAACTTGTTTTCTAATTTGCATTGAATTGTATTTTACAGCAAATCCTGGAGGACACTGCCTTTGGGGTAAAATACCACTGGAGGTGCTCTGTACATCATGGGAGAAATCACCAAACCTGAGTTTGGGACACAGAGCTGAGGTCATGTTTACCATTGACATGTGGTCTTGCTTCTTGAAGGTGTGACATTGCATGCGTACTTTCGTCATTTATTTTCCTCAGATATAGTCTGATTAACTGCATAGTTGTTCTTTGTTAGACTATGTTAATTGCTTAGAATTTATATTTCCTTAAATGTGTGTTTGTGTGTTTCCTTGATTAGGCTGATTCTTAATTATACTGCTCCAAGGGCAATGCTTAATTTCATGCCTCTCAGATGCCAAGTTGTTTGTATGTTCATTTCATCTTTAGGACTGTAGTACTGGGTGTTACTGTTGTCCGTGGGCCAGTAATTGATTGGAACATTTAAAGATTGTAAAGGTGTCTGCTTGGCTTGCATAATAATAGCTTTGAGTGTTCATTTCACACACGATAGTGAGCAATCAGTCTTGTTGTTTGCATTATCACCTGTTTATTTTGAATTTGGCTGGTTCTTGCTGGTTGCATTTGTTTCTCTCAGTTGTCCTTATGAGTAATTTTAATCAGAAGATTGTACTGGTTGGTGAATGATTAAAGCTGCAGAACTGGCCCTAATATTATATTTCAGATGCCCACCCAAAGAAACTTTAATATTGTGAGTGCTATCATTAAAACAGTGCTCTTTTCTGCTCTAAATGTTATTGATACGATCCATTTTTTTTCCTGCTGCAGGTGAATTGTTTGAATGACAAGTGCATCTCAATCCAAAGTCCTAGTAATTCTTTAACAATGGTTCGTTTATCCTAGCTGTCTTCCAATTCATTCAAGATATATTAGCCTTGCACCCCTTCTCATTTCTGTTACATGTTTTATTTTTTTACTGGAAGTTTCTGTTACATGATAATTTTTGTACTACATTTATTCAAACATACTACAGCAGGTGCAACTCACAATTTCTGCAGAGGTGGTTGGGGCAAAAGAAAAATCTCTTTATAATTTATACACATACAGTGACATCTCGTCATCATTATCTCATATTATTCGGTAATCCTCATTTCAATTCCTATGATTAAATGTGGGTTGTTAATCTTGTTGTTATGGTCACTACAATGTTATGGTTTAATGCTTTACCTTTTCATGTTCCTGAAAAGTTGATCATGTTACAGATATTTTGATGTTATGACTTTATAATAACATGTTCTAAATGTTCTGCCCTTGTATTCTCCCTTTTGTCAGTTTAATACATTAAAAATAAATGCTGAAAGTTATTTGTTCTGTTTTCTTTTTGCACTACCCTTTTATTAGCTAAAGTGGAAATTATTTTGCAAGAATGCAAAGACATTATAAACAGTTTCTGCAATATAATCCCAATGCAAATTGTTATTATTTTTTTCTGAAATGAAAGAATGAAAATTATTATTGGATTGTAGTATCAAGTATCTTTTCTTCCATTACAAAGATTTTTCTGTTATTGTTTCTAGGTTGAGAGCAGGAAATGTGTTATTCAATTACAGATATTACAACAACAAATTGCAAAAGACTGAAGGTATGCTAGTGTTTATTACTTTTGTTTTTTTGGAGGTGGGGTTGTTTGAATTGCATGGATGCTACTTATCCTTCATTATGGATAAAGTGAGGCAGATATATGGACTGTGGCCTTGCTTAGTTTGGGGCTATAGTTGATCAATTTCTTTAATTAGGAACTAATTTCAACTTTTAAAGTTTTCACTGATTAACTAGTACAGTTGGGACCAAATTTTTTCTTACAGAAAGACGTACTTAAATAACTCACCTGTTAACAATTCATGTGTGTTTTTGGAAGTTTGCAGTAGTTATGGTTTCTATGGGCTAAAAGTGTTTGGTCTATTAACCGTTGACCTGTTATCACTTTTGTCTACAAAGTTTATTTTCTCCCAGTTTGGTCTAGAAACTTCAAAAAGTGTATCAAAATGGTCATCTATCAAAGTTTTGTTAGTTTTCTTAGAGACATCATATGGACATCACACGACTTGAGGAGTTATATTTTATCCTTTATCAATCTCAAGTCTCTTGCTTGCGTAACTTTCTTCTCACCCTGGACAATTTATAATGCCTCTTTCAATCCCATGATCACTGCTTTTGTTGATTGGAATGTAAGTTTCTTGGGCCATTAGAAAAACTTATGAAACTTAGACAGATAGAGCAATTTGATATGCTTTTCAAAGTTACTAGAACAACTTAGGAGACGATGAACTTTCTACATCAAAGTTGATAATGAGTAAATATTTAATAGATCAAACATTTTTTTTAGCCGTTTCTACCCTTGTTTATGCTACAAAGCTGATGAGTTGCTTCAATTTGCAGTTACGGAAGACTTCTCTTGTCCGTTCTGCTTGGTAAAATGTTCAAGTTTTAAGGTTGATCCTTATGCTGATGTTCCCCCACCTGTTTAATGTTTTGGACTAAGTAAATGTGAAATAATTATATTACACATTGGTGGAATGATGCTTCTCTCTATATTTGTTTTCCTTTTCTAACATTTCAATTATTATGCAGGGCCTGAGATATCATTTGCCCGCTTCACATGATCTCTTTAACTTTGAATTTTGGGTTGGTAAACTTCAGGAATCTATGTTGGAATTTTGGTGTTTCTTTTATATTGTAACTGCTAAACAAAAGCTTGCTTTGCAGGTAACCGAAGAGTATCAGGCTGTTAATGTATCTGTCAAAACTGATATTTTGAGATCTGAGGTCAGAATACCCTTCCTGAATTCCAATTTCTGACAAGTCTTGTGATGCTTTTTAGCAATAGGGTTCTTACTGCTTTGATTTAGTCTCTGCAAAAACTAGGAGATATGTGGTTAACATAAAATTTTCCATATTTGTTGATGTTAGAATTTATATGTCAATGTCCTCTGTTCAGATTTTAGCTGATGGAATTGATCCTAAGCAACAAACGTTCTTCTTTTGGTAAGTCTTCTAATTATGTTCGTAGTTAATGTACTTAGCTCCTTTGTCCTAATATTCTCATTATCATATTGATTAATGTGAATGCTGTGAGATGAAATCTGTGGAATACATACATACACAGCTCAAAGCAACGAAGACATAGAAGAGCTAACCTGGTGCAAAATGCAAGGCATGTGCATCCGCTTGGTTTAGAGTCGAAACTTTTGGACAAGCCTCATGGTTTGTATACTTTATTATTTGCAATAATTAGTTAATACTTCTGGACTTTTACTATATTCAACTGGATTGTTTAAGCTGATTCTATTGGACAATTTTCCTTCTGTTTTTGTTGGTTGTTGGTGCAGGCTTGACAAGTGGTGCTGGACAGTCATATTCTGATCTTGAACATGTACAATCGGAGCCTGGAAACAATCTTGCACCTCCTGCAATGCTGTCATTTGCAAAGACAAGAAAGTTATCAATAGAACGTCCTGATCAGAGGAAGTATGTCACAGTTGTTTTATTTTTTGGTTCGATTTATTCATTTTAAAGGATTTTGCAACTGGAAGAATGATGTACTTATTTTAACATGGACATTGTGTTGTCTACTTGTTTTTCTTCTGCATTAGTTTTTATCTTGTTGTTTACAGCAGTTCTTAGTATGGGATAGGAAGGCTAAAATTTTATGATGGTTTAGCTTGAGAGTGATTGGCCTGGGAATGGCAGCAAGCAGATTTTATTTGAGAGATGCACTCTATTTACATCAGTAGAGCATCACCAACCTTGATCTGAAATGGTTTTCTTGTTGTTCTCCTGGGAAAAACTGTCTGACTTCTCTTTTATCGCTGGTTTAAAAACAAGCATAATGGCTCCACTTGAGGATTTTGGTCTAGGAATCTTACAAAGCTGGTTTGGGATGGTACATGCATTCTCTGTCCTCTCTTTCTGCGTCAGTTGAGCACTCATAATCCTGGTCCAGGTGTAAATCTTGGAAGAGGGAGGACCAGAGGAAGAAGTTCCTATTGAATAGTTGATTTTTCAAGTTGATTTGTTTAGACAAGGCAGAAGATTACCTTTTTCCCTCTATTTTAAATTGCATCAGTGTCTTTAACCTAATTTGTCCCTTTTACGTTTTTCCATATTAATTTGTTCATTGACCAATTCATTGAAAGGTGAATGTGCATTTGATGTACCCATTCCTCTTTCTTGCAGCCGTAGTCTCCTTCAGAAGCGTCAGTTTTTCCATTCACACAGAGCACAGGTAACTGCATACTTCATTTATTTATTTATTTTGTGTGTGGATTTCATATTTCATGTCCCTATTGCTTTTGCTCTTAATGTTGGCATCAGTGATCTTGATGTGAATACTGAAACTGGAAAATGATAGCCAGGCATGTGGTCTAAGAATCATCACTGCAACTAAGTTTGGAACAAGAAGCTACCAACTTTCCTTTCTGAGAAATACTGGTTGATAAACTTAATAGGTCTTTAGTTAGTTTTTAACAAGAACTACCATAGCTTGTACCATGGCTGGAACTAATTTACAATTTTTGACTGGTAATGATTTAACTTGCATTATATACTCCATAAGTTCTAAAAGTGCATATGTTTCCTTGAAGCCAATGGCAATGGAGCAAGTAATGTCTGATCGGGATAGTGAGGATGAAGTTGATGATGATGTTGCTGATTTTGAAGATCGAAGGGTATGTTTGATGATCTTGATGTAGTCCCCTTCCTTTATCTTCTTTATGTATGAGTCAACATTTTTTGGAATAGGAAAGCTTTTTGGATTAGTGGCTAGCTATTGATGTGCCATTCGTGGGTGGTATCTAGAAGCATCGTTAGGAAGGCTTGCTGATATGATTCATCATGCATGAAAACTTGAAACATGTTAATCTTTTTGATGTTATCAATTATTGCTATGGAAAAGCTAAGGGTTTTCTTCTTGTGCATCCCGTAATATAGCTAATGAAATCTTGTATTTTCTTCTTCTTCTTCTTCTTCTTTTTTTTTTTTTGATAAAATTGAATCAATGTGCCATTCATTAGTTATGTAATTACATTCATGATTCAATAAAATGCGTGCTTGCTTGATTAATTTTTTGTATTTTTCTGGATGACCGAGTGACTCTCAACATTGATGATATTTGGTTTGTGTTGTTAAAAGCATGTTGATTAAATGGCACTTTGCTGCTGGCTTAACTTTGGGAGACTGCATTGACATATAGTCTAGTGTATTGCAGATGCTTGATGATTTTGTTGATGTGACAAAAGATGAGAAGCAAATGATGCACTTGTGGAACTCCTTTGTAAGAAAGCAGAGGTGATTTAACTTTTCCTTAAGCTTTTCTGTTTTCTCCTTTATGGATGTTTGTGTAGGACTTTTGTCTTCCTTGTTACTGCTGGTCAAAACCCTAAAATTTGTGACACTAGCTCACATGGTAGATGTGCCATAACCTGTAAGGTTGTGCCTTTGACTTCTATTTTACATTGAATGTTCTAAGCAAAGCCTTGACTTTTAGGTTAACTAAGGTAATTCCTTTTTGATTTTTGGCTGTTCTGTCTGTGTCTCTTCTCATTGACATGCCTTATGTTCTCTTGAGTTGGGCATTAGACTTGTCCATGCATATTATTGCTCATGATTTCTTTTTTTTTTCTTTTTATTTTTATTTTTTGTGTTTTTGTCATCTTGTTATGGTGCATGATGCATTAGTTCATGTTTATCGATAGCTTGCTTATGATTGACCACTAGCTGATTATTTTCTTGTAGTTATTTGTTTTTCCTTTCAATGGTCAGACTTCTTTGGGGTTTCTGTTTTAAAAGATTTGTTTTTCATTAATACAGGGTGCTAGCAGATGGTCACATCCCATGGGCATGTGAAGCATTTTCAAAATTGCATGGACGTGACCTTGTCAAAGCCCCAGCTCTTATATGGTAGCTCTCACTACTTTCTTATTTTGTTTTTAATTGGATTTTATATTCAAATCCTGGTCTCCAATTTTTCTTTCTTTGCATTGAAGATGTTTGAACCCCGGATCCTGAGTCCAAAATGTGGTTTTTTAGTTGGGTTTTAGACATCATTTTGGTTAGTTAGGCCCTTTACCCAAGCTTTTATTTTATATGTGTTGGACATTTGCTAAATATAGTTTGATAGCGTGATCTAAAAAAATAACCATAAAATCTGTTGTTTTTGGCACTTTGCTAACATCCTTAACATTCCTTCACCTGGTTTTTTATTTTTATCCTTTTTGTTATGTAGTCATTGTTATTCCCGAGCAACCTCACTATTTTTTTTCCTTTCCTCTGTCATGCGGTTCTCCATGAGGGGTTTCGTAGAATTGTTTGCTTCTAGTCAACTTCAGTAGATTTCTTTACTATCTTCCACTGTATTTCTCTTACCTTACGAACATGTTCTTTATTGTCTGATGCAGTGATGCTTGACTTGGTATTTTACTGTAATCTAAATGAAAAATACATTTTTTTGCACCAAGACAGAAGTTTCATATTGATTGATGATTTTCTGCTCCTTAATTTTCATGTCAGCATAATGTAACCAATGTATCATGTACATGAATACACTGGATTTGGCAGGTGTTGGAGATTATTTATGATTAAATTGTGGAATCACGGTCTCCTTGATGCACGAACAATGAACAATTGTAACATTATTCTTGAGCAATATCAAAAGGAGGACTCGGATCCCGTGAAATGCTAAAGGAAATCTGCCTTGGACGAAGGCCCGCTATTGAACCTTGACGGCCAAGAGCAAAGTTTTCTCCCTGGATCCCTATGATGGCTAGGGTCACCACTTTTCTGTATCATGCGCTGTATTATGTCATCTGTTGAATTCTAGTGTTGTATGTTGTACAATTTACTGTTATGATATAGGCAAATTTTTGTTCAGACATCTCCACAAGGCTCCATGACACGAGACATTTGTCCCAACTCCCAATTCTTGTTGCTCCTTGGGTACTTTTTGGTACATGTATGTGCTAATTTAAACACAGCTAATTTTTTGCCTCAGGCGGGCCAGCATACCATAATATGCCAATCCCCAAGACTTGATAAACAACAAAGGACCCACAAACCCCCAAAATCCCACAACAAATCCCAGAGCCGAACTCACAGAAAACCATACCCAATCCACTTCACCCCCATCACCATCTTCCCCATTATCCCCACCACTGGAAGGTGCACCATTTGTACTGCAGTTAGCTGTCACTGGAGGTCCACAGAGAGTGTTTCCGGCGAAGCACGATGCATTGAAACTTTGAAGCTGAGTACTTGATGGGATTTTGCCTGTCAAATTGTTATAAGCCAAGTCCAAGACACCCAAGAAAGTCAAGTGGGACATGCTCTGAGGAATCTTTCCGGAAAGCTGGTTGTATGACAAATCGAGGGATTCCAGTGACCCCATCTGGCCTATATTTGCCGGAATCATTCCTATCAAGTGATTTGTTGACAAATTCAACGATATCAACCCTACAAGACCAGTGATTTGTTCTGGGATCGTGCCGGATAGATTGTTGTCGGAGAGATCTATGCTTGTTACCAGACGCAGAGTGGTGCTATACTCCAGCAATATTCCCTTGATCATAAGCAATGTTGTCTCCAAGGATGATCCGAAGTGTCCAAAAGCATAAGAAATTGGTACACTTGAGTTCCGTTTAATGGACATTGCACTGAAATTCATGAAACACTTCGGGATGCTTCCTGATAGATTGTTATGTCCAAGGTCTAGAATTGTAAGGTAAGAAAGATCACAGATTGTTTCAGGAATCTGACCTTGCAATTTGTTCGAACCAAGGCTGATGATTATGATATTGGACAGGCTTTCACCAATCCAAGAAGGTACGTGTCCGGTGAAGGAATTCCCACTTAGGTCAAGAGCTAGGAGTTTTGTGCAGTTTTGCATCGACTCTGGTAGAACTCCGGAGAGGTTGTTCCGGCGAAGGTGGAGGAATTCAAGGAAGGATAAATACCCAATTGAGCTCGGAATGTTGCCGCTTAGGTTGTTATTTTTCATGTCAACAGAGAGCAAACTCGGCCAATTCATCCAACAATCAGGGATTTGTCCGGAGAGATGATTATCAGTGAGGTGAAGATTTTGCAGGCTCTTTGGTTCTTCCATCTTGTAACACAAGAAGTGGGAAATCGTTCCGGAAAATGAATTGTTGGAAAGATCTAGAGTTCCAACATTTGAGGACAAACAAGGTAGTGTACCTTGGAAGAGATTGGAGTTGAGATCAATGGATGCAGGGTAGCCTAGTGGAGGGGAAATATCAAAAACTTCAGGAGCTTTCCCCCGGATTTGGTTGTGAGAAATGTTCAGATTAAAGAACTGAGTGGACAGATTCCAGAACCAGTTCGGAATTGTATCATTAATCTCTCCCACGGATATGTCCAGAAACACGAAATCCTTTTGAAAACGAAGCCAGAGAGGAAATCTTGGGCCTAACTTCCATGATGAAAGATCTATAACACTGAGTTGAAAAGGCGGTACCCAATCGGAACTCACTTTCAAAACCAAATGGTTTCGGGAGGCGACGAGGATCCTCAACTTGGTGACATTAGTGAAATGAGCCTCAGAAACAACACCATGTAAAGAATTATCGTTAATCCATAATAGTTGCAGCTCCGGAAGCTGTCCAAACCATTCAGGAAATGTCTCATTGAGTAGATTCTGGGAGAGGTCGAGTGATCTCAATGATTTTAGTGATGTTAAGGACTCTGAGATAGGACCCGAGATCGAATTGTTGGTCAGGTACAGCTCGGTTAGGTTCTGGAACCGACTAAGTTGATTGCTCATGTGACCGAAGAGCTGGCACTGACTCAAATACAAGTGCTCAAGTCCACCAGAGATACATCCGGTCAGAGTCTGTAAGACTTCAGACAGGTCCTGCTTCAGAGTGACACCAGAAAGGTATAATTTTCTCAAGCTGCAAAGCTTTGCCAAGGAACTTGGCAATGGTCCTTCAACTTGAGTGGATGCGACATCAAGGCTTTCGAGTGAGGTCAGATTCACAATGGCATCCGAGATTGTACCTTGTAAGGAATTGTCGGCCAGGCTGAGGTACTCAAGATGGCTGAAACTGTACAGCCAATCAGGAATGGTCGAATTGAATGAGTTTGATTCTAAGCTAAGAAATGTAAGAGAAGTACTCAGGTTTCTAAGACCATCCGGGATTCCGCCTCCGAAATTATTGTGACTAAGATCAAGATAAACCAGAGAATCGAGATGGAAAATCCAAGAAGGAACAAAAGGGTTGCCGCCTCCGAAATTATTGTGACTAAGATCAAGATAAACCAGAGAACTGAGATGGAAAATCCAAGAAGGAACAAAAGGGTTGCTGAATCCATTCCCGGAGAGATCTAGAATTTCCAGAGAGGAAAAATTGACATTTGGTAACGGAGGTATAAGACCACGTTGACTAGCAGACAGCCGCAATTCTACCAAAGAAGGGAGTTCGTTGGTTACCTGCAACCAATTCGAGGCTTTGCTAAGATCTGTAAGGCTCAAATCCAGGTGTTGCAGGTTTCGAATATTGGAGAGCCATTGAAGATTGTCTGAGAACAGAGATGGCAAAAGACCATGGAGATCCAGGTACTGGAGATTCGTCAGGTTTCCAAGCTCAGGAGGAATAAGTCCTCCAAAGCCAGAAACAGAGAGATTCAGGTATTGTAGATTCTTTAAAGAACCCAGGAATTTGGGAATCTCACCTTCAAAATCACTCCCACTTAAATCCAAGTACCGGAGGTGCTTCAGATTGAGCAATGAGGGATTCATTTCGCCACCAAATCTTGACCTCTCAAAAACCTTTCCAGGAAAGATGAGATCTTCATTGGAATCATGGGGGTTTCCGAGACGGAGCTCCACTACGCGGCCAGTTCTGTTATGGCAGACGACTCCAGTCCATTGGCAGCAATCCGGACCGGCAGTCCATGTGGCAAGTCGATTTGAGGGGTCTGTTAGTCCTTGCTTGAATGTCAGAAGTGCTTGTTTCTCCTCCTTGTGGCAAGCAGCATTGGAAATTGCGGCGCATAAGGATGAAACAATAATGACTGCAATGATTAGTAACTCTGTTAAGACAGTAGTTCCAATCCTGTCGGAACCACCCATGTTCTTGTAATAATCTTACAGGGAATTAGGAAGGCAGAGATATTCTGGTGAGGTGAGTGAGGACTGAGAAGTAAGAGCCAAGATGACCTTATATTACTGGTAAGAGTATTAATGGTTACATGAATTTCTTCACAAGTGCAGTTAGTCAACAATTGTATGATAATATATACTGATGGTGCTGAGA
>BPVZ01000195.1:47115-61503 GCA_020521535.1 Rubroshorea leprosula | reverse complement strand
AAATAAAGAAGTAATTGGGATTGAGGGGTATAATTATAATTATCAATAATAATATTATAATTATTAAAGGAGGATGATTGGAAAGGAGGTGAGTGTATGTTTTTTCTTATTGTCACTTGGTATTTATGGTATTGGAAGAATGTTAAGGTATTTTCGGAGTATTAGGGACTTTAGAGAACAATTGTAGAATATGGTTCAAGTTAAGTTTTTTTTTTTTTTTTTGTTAAAGTACCATTTTGGTTCCTCAACTTTCTACTTTGGTACCAAAATTGTCCCTTAACTTTAAAAAGTATCAAAATTATCTTTAAACTTTCATTTTCGGTATCAACATGGTCCTTTTATCAGTTAAGTGCACAAGTGGCACATTAAGATGCCACAAAATCACTGGCTTTTTTGAATCTTAATGACGTGTAGATCCAGCAAAGAAAATCTTGTCACATGGCATTTTTTTTTACATGTTAGATAGTGACCATCTCAGTTTTCTTTTTAGTGGGGCCCACATGACTTTTTTTAACTTACCTGCATGGCATCTTTTTTCATCCACATCATCTCTTCTTCCTTTTTCACTTTCTCTCTCCTTTGCCTTTCGTTTTCCCTTACCTCTACAAAGCCAGATCTAAGTTCTCTCTCAAACTTCATCTTTTTTCTCCTTTCTTCCTCACTGCTCATCCTTTTTCTTTCTTCTTGTTATTCTTTCTCTCTCTCTCTTCTCGCTTCTTCTTCCTCTCTCAAACCCAAACTTGGGTTTCATCACATAAATTTGGGTTTTGCTTAAATTTTTTTCTACACTTCTCTTTCCTCCAACTGCAATCAAAGAAATCAAATGAAGAAAAGAAGCAAAAATGCAGTCAAGCTCGCAGCAATACCATCTTCAAGGCTGACCCGACGAGATATTTTTTTTCCCTATTTTCTATTTTAATTGAAAACAATATTCAATTTTAAGAAAATGCGAACATATTTCTCAAGGCTCCCTTTTTTATTATTATCCTTTAAAACCAACAAAATCAAATCCCTCAATCCCTCAAGGCTCAGAGGACAGCTTGCATCTCTTATTGGTCTCTTCCTCAGGGAAACTTATGCGAGAGAAAACACTCCCTTTATGCTTCTTGTCTGCGGTAGTTGTTGTTGGAGATATAGAAGCAGCTTTAGTGGCTGCTTCAGTCCTAGGCTTTGCAGAGGACTCTGAGCAGTGGTGATGGTGGTGGCGGTCACGGTCTTTCTCAGGTCATCGTAATCATAGTGACGATCACCCTCACAATCATGCTAGTGATTGGATTTCTTCAATGGACGAAATGTTGGTTCGACGTTGCGTGAGTGGCATTCCACCGAGGATATCTCAGATCGGTGTCGATGATGGTCCTGGTGATGGTCGCTGCTTGACGCCGGTGGATTATTGCCACAACCCAAATTTATGTGATGAAACCCAGATCTGGGTTTGAGAGAGGAAGAAGAAGCGAGGAGAAAGAGAGAGAGAGAGAAAGAATAAGAAGAAAGAAGAAGGATGAGGTAGAGTTTTCCAGATCAAGTATGCCGCCAAGGCCGTCGATAACAGTGGGTCTGTTCCATTTCTGTTTTGTTGTGCATTTAGCTTGTAATTTCAATTTGCTCAAGATTTTTTTTTTCTATTGTTTCAAAATTGTGATTGGCATCAAGTGCGAAGCTGGGATCGTTATGGTATGCTTTATCGTTCCTAATTTTGGTATTTATTGAATCCTACTTGTGGATTCGTATGTGAATATAATTTGTGGATTTGGGAGTTTCAAGGTGTGGAGAAGCTCATTGTGTCGAAGATGATGTTGCTTGGTTCCAATCGAAGAATCCATTCCATTCATTGTCACTCTGGCATGGCATTCAGGTTGAGAGAACCCTCAACCCTAGATCTAGAGGGGAAGAAGAAGAGGGAAGAGAGGAGAGAGAGAGAGAAAGAATAAGAAAAGTTAAAAAAATGTCATGTGGACCCCATTAAAAGGGAAAGTTAAAAAAGTGACAATATGACGTGTAAAAAAATATGCCATGTGTATAAAAACATGCCATGGTGACAAGATTTTCTTTGCTAGATTTACACATCATTAAGATTCAAAAAAGTCAGTGATTTTGTGGCATCTTAACATGTCACCTATGCACTTAACTGATGGAAGGATTATTTTGGTATTGAAAATGAAAGTTTAAAGATAATTTTGATACTTTTTAAAGTTGAAGGACAATTTTGGTGTCAAAATGAAAAGTTAAGGTACCAATATAGTACTTTAACCGAAAATTTTTATTATTTTAAAATATATAAAATGTTAATCAAAATATAGATTAAATATATTTTATATATTTATAGTTATATTATTTTTGATAAAACAATTATCTCCAATTACGCCACTAACACGTTCTAATTTGCTGTCACCAAATACATAATAAAATAACTAGCTTTTCAGTCCCTGTAACTCATACCAACACTAACATTGATTTTTTTTTTTTGAACATTTTGTTATGGATCAGCTTGAACCGTTACTCTTGAAGAGGGAAAACGAACCTTACAAGAGTGACCGAAGTCACTTGGTCCATAGGGCCAGGTTCAACAGTAACATTGATTTAATTTTCGGTTCAACTTGATTTTGAATCTAACATTAATATATAGAGACATTCCAACCTAGTTTGGATTTGCTGCGGTCAAAGTCTTTTATCGCCTTTGAAAATGCACTAAAAGTCTAAAAGAATTAATGTCAAAGAAGGAGGCTGTACTTTACTGCAGCCACCGTCACCAGTATCAGATCCACTTCCTGGTCGTACAGACAAAAGGGAGTGGCAGTTGGCCGTCATTTGAAAATACTATTGTATTGGGTATGTTAGGATAATATAACTAATACTCCAAGAAATAAAGAAGTAATTGGGATTGAGGGGTATAATTATAATTATCAATAATAATATTATAATTATTAAAGGAAGATGATTAGAAAGGAGGTGAATGCATGTATTTTTTTTATTGTCACTTGGTATTTATTATATTGGAGGAATATTAAGATGTTTCATAATATTAAGAATTTTAAAAAGTAGTTATTGAATATGATTCAAGTTAAGTCTTTTTTTTTTTATTAAGAACAAGGTGGATGTTTGTGATTTTTCCTTTTCTCAGTAGAGGGTAAATCTGGTGGAACGTGCACTTGCTGTGAAGAGGTACAAGAGGTTATTAAAGCTATTTCATAAACAGAAGCAGTGTTTGATTTGAAGGGCTTCACTGGAGGCTGTTAAGGGTTGTTTCTTTAAGGTTCTGTTATGTTTTTAAGATTCTGTTCTGGGCTGGTATGCATTTTTAGTTTCTGTTATGTTTTTACTAGTGTTGTGAGAGAACAAATTTTTTGTATCCAATAAAAGTATCTTTGTATTTCATATAATAAAATGATTTATTTTGTTGATAAAAAAATATTATAATTATTAAAATTATAAAACATTTTTTTTTAAATTTTTATTTTTTTTTTTTTTATTTGAAAAATTATTTATTGTTTTTCATTTTTATTTATTTCTGGTTGTATTTTTTATTTTTTTTTGTTTATTAATTTATTTTTGTTTAACCAACCCCTTTTTTTTGGAATTTTTTTAAAAAAATCAAAATTTTAATAACATTAACAATATTGATAATGATAATAATGACACTTCAGATAAAGATGTCGATCTAGGTTTTTGCTAATTTACTTCTTTTTCTAAGTTTCTTAGTGCCCAAACTGCTATCTATCATAGCATATTAGGGTATTAGGCGCCTAAATTGCTTATTTTTTGCATGATTGTGCATGGAAGTGCAAAATCAATTGTATTATTCGCCCTTTTTTTTTTATAATGAATCACATTATTAGTAGAAGGAAAAATCATGTCCCTCAACTTAACAAGTAACAAAAAAGAGAAGAAAGAACTAGAGAAAAATACAAGGCAGAAGGGAATGTGCTTGTACCTTGTAGCACGGGCTAAAGAACTGGGCATGCAAACCCGTTAAGTCATATTCTTTCTAATCTTTGTTTGCGTTGCTTCTGAAGGGCAAATCTGGGCTGCCAACCCACTAAAAAGAACTGGGTTTCCACAGAAGATCCAAGAAATGTACTTCTTGGGCTTCTTATGCCGAGCTTGGATTTGCCTAAAACAAGACAAGATTCCAAGGAAAGCATCAACTCTCCACTTCTAAGTTCTTCTCTCTGAAAAAACATTAGTCCTAATTTGTGGGTTTGAACCCAGGTGGTGGCACTGACATCCTCTCGCCCCTTTAATTCTTCTTCTTATTTGAAAAATGAAAAAAAACCAGTGGTAGCAAAGCAAATATCATTTGAACGCCTAAAGGCTTTAAATCAGAAGGTAAATTTGACAGAGTGGCCCTTACTTCAGACTAAGTGATCCCACTTCTACATCTGTAAAAAAAAAAAATGTCATCTCCATGTTAAATAAAAATCGACACTCTGTTTTGGCAAGCAAGGTACAAGAAAACTGAAACGAATAAAAGAGTGTAGTTATGACAATTCCTTTATTTGTTAAGATTATATACATTATATTAAAAAATAATAATTTTTTAATTTAATTATTAAAAATAAATTAATAAAATAATTAATATTTATTATTTAATAAATTAAAATTAATTTATAAATTGATATTTTTAAACACTAATACCATCTCTTTTAAAAAATTATAAATATGAATTAAATTATATATAAATTAAATAATTTTAACAAATGAATAAATAACCACAACTATATCCTCATAAAAGTAGTATAATCTAATATTATTGAACAACGTAACACTAGAGACCATCCGTATCTGATCCTTACATGTTATATGTTGTATTATAGTGTTGTATGTTGTGCAATTTGCTGTTATGATATAGGCAAATTTTTGTCTAGACATTTCCACAGGGCTCCATGACACAAGACTTTTGTCTCAACTCCCAACTGTTCTTGCTCTTCTTGGGTACTTTTTGGGTACAAATGTGTGCCAATTTAAACGCTGTTAATTTTTTGCCTCAGGCGATCCAGCATACCATAATAAGCCAATCTCCAAGACTCTATAAACAACAAAGGACCCACAAAGCCCCAAAATCCCAGAACAAATCCCAGAGCCAAACTAACAGAAAACCATAACCAATCCACTTCACTCCCATCACCATCTGGTCCATCTCCCCCATCATCCCCACCACTGGAATCATCCCCACCACCGGAAGTTGCACGATCTGTACTGCAGTTTGCCGTCACTGGAGGTCCACAGAGAGTGTTTCCGGTGAAGCTCGATGCATTAAAACTCTGAAGCTGAGTGCTTGATGGGATTTTTCCTGTCAAATTGTTGTAAGCCAAGTCCAAGACACTCAAGAAAGTCAAGTGGGACATGCTCTGAGGAATTTCTCCAGAAAGCCGATTGTATGACAAATCAAGGGATTCCAGAGAACCCATCTGGCCTATTGTTGCCGGAATCATTCCAGTCAAGTGATTTGTCGACAAATTCAGCGATATCAACCCCACAAGACTAGTGATTTGCTCGGGGATCTCGCCAGATAAGTTGTTATAGCAGAGGTCAATGCTTGTTAAGAGAGGCAGAGTGGTGCTGTACTCCCGCAATAATCCCTTGATCATAAGCCATGTTGCCTCCAATGATGATCTGAACTGTCCGGTGGTGCGAGATACTGTGACACTTGAGTTCCGTTTAATGGACATTGCACTGAAATTCATGAAACATTTCGGGATGCTTCCTGATAGATTGTTGTGTCCAAGGTCTAGAATTGTAAGGTAAGAAAGTTTACAAATTGTTTCAGGAATCTGACCTTGGAAATTATTCGAACAAAATTTGATGATTATAATATTGGACAGGCTTTCACCAATCCAAGAAGGAATGTTTCCGGTGAAGGAATTCCCACTTAGGTCAAGAGCCAGGAGTTGTGTGCAGTTTTGCATCGACTCCGGTAGAACTCCGGAGAGTTTGTTCCGGCGAACGTGGAGGGATTTAAGGAAGGATAAATAACCAATTGAGCTCGGAATGTTACCGCTCAGGTTGTTATTTTTGAGGTTAACAGAAAGCAAATTCGGCCAATTCATCCAGCAATCAGGGATTTGTCCAGAGAGCTGATTATTGGCGAGGTGAAGATTTTGCAGGCGCTTTGGTTCTTCCATGTTGTAACACAAGAAGTGGGAAATCGAACCGGAGAAGGAATTGTTAGAAAGATCTAGAGTTCTAACATTTGAGGACAAGCAGGGTAACGTACCTTGGAATAGATTGGAGTTGAGATCAATGACTGCAGGGTAGCCTAGTGGAGGGGAAATATCAAAAACTTCAGGAACTTTCCCTCGGATTTGGTTGTGAGACATGTTCAGATTAAAGAACTGAGTGGACAGATTCCAGAACCAGTTCGGAATTGTATCATTAATCTCTCCCATGGATATGTCTAGAAACACGAAATCCTTTTGGAAACGAAGCCAGGGAGGGAATCTTGGGCCTAATTTCCATGATGAAAGATCTATAACACCGAGTTGAAAAGGCGGTACCCAATGGGAACTCACTTTCAAAACCAAATGGTTTCGGGCGGCTACGAGGATCCTTAACTTGGTGACATTAGTGAAATGAGCCTCAGAAACAACACCATGTAAAGAATTGTCATCAATCCATAATAGTTGCAGTTCCGGAAGCTGTCCGAACCATTCAGGAAATGTCCCATTGAGTAGATTCTGGGAGAGGTCGAGTGATGTCAATGATTTTAGTGATGTTAAGGACTCTGAGATAGGACCCGAGATCGAATTGTTGGTCAGGTACAGCTCGGTTAGGTTCTGGAACCGACTAAGTTGATTGCTCATGTGACCGAACAGCTGGCACCGACTCAAATACAAGTGCTCAAGTCCACCAGAGATACATCCGGTCAGAGTCTGTAAGACTTCAGACAGGTCCTGCTTCAGAGTGACACCAGAAAGGTACAATTTTCTCAAGCTGCAAAGTTTTGCCAAGGAACTTGGCAATGGTCCTTCAACTTGAGTGGATGCGACATCAAGGCTTTCGAGTGAGGTCAGATTCACAATGGCATCCGGGATTGTACCTTGTAAGGAATTGTCGGCCAGGCTGAGGTACTGGAGATGGCTGAAACTGTACAGCCAATCAGGAATGGTCGAATTGAATGAGTTTGATTCTAAGCTAAGAAATGTAAGAGAAGTACTCAGGTTTCTAAGACCATCTGGGATTCCGCCTCCGAAATTATTGTGACTAAGATCAAGATAAACCAGAGAACTGAGATGGAAAATCCAAGAAGGAACAAAAGGGTTGCTGAATCCATTCCCGGAAAGATCTAGAATTTCCAGAGAGGAAAAATTGACATTTGGTAACGGAGGTATAAGACCAAGTTGACAATCAGACAGCCGCAATTCTACCAAAGAAGGGAGTTCGTTGGTTACCTGCAACCAATTCGAGGCTTTGCTAAGACCTGTAATGCTCAAATCCAGGTGTTGCAGGTTTCGAATATTGGAGAGCCATTGAAGATTGTCTGAGAACAGAGATGGCAAAAGACCATGGAGATCCAGGTCCTGGAGATTCGTTAGGTTTCCAAGCTGAGGAGGAATAAGTCCTCCAAACCCAGAAGCAGAGAGATTCAGGTATCGTAGATTCTTTAAAGAACCCAGGAATTTGGGAATCTCACCTTCAAAATCACTCCCACTTAAATCCAAGTACCGGAGATGCTTCAGATTGAGCAATGAGGGATTCACTTCGCCACCAAATCTGGACCTCTCAAAAACCTTTCCAGGAAAGAGGAGATCCTCAGTGGAATCATGGGGGTTTCCCAGACGGAGCTCCACTATCCGGCCAGTTTTGTTACCGCAGACGACTCCAGTCCACTGGCAGCAATCCGGACCGGTGGTCCATGTGGCAAGTCGATTTGAAGGGTCTGTCAATCCTTGCTTGAATGTCATAAGTGCTTGTTTCTCCTCCTCGTGGCAAGCAGCATTGGAAATTACGGCGCATAAGGATAAAACAATGGCTGCAATGATTAGTAACTCTATTAAGACAGCAGTTCCAACCCTTTCGGAACCACCCATGTTCTTTTAATAATCTTACAGGGAATTAGGATGGCAGAGATTTTCTGGTGAGGTGGGTGAGGACGGTGGAGGAAGAGCTAGGATGGTCTTATATTACTGGTTAGAGTATTGATGGTTACCTGAATTTCTCAGAAAATACAGTTAGTCAACAATTGTATGATAATACCAGACATCAATCTGTGTGCGGTTTGTATGTTTTTTTTTTTTTTTTTTTATTTTTTTTAAATAATAATTAATAATAAATACATCTTAAAGTATATTATTTTAATAATTAATAATTTTAGATGTATTAATTTTAAAAAATTTGTGAATGGTAGACATAAAAGAAAATTTAAGCTATTAAATTTAATCAATTTAATTTTAAAAAATAAAGATAAATTTTCATAATTTGTTACTATATTAATAAATTATGAAACTTTCAATCACTTTTATCTATTATTTTTCTCTATATTAATAAAATTGTTTAATGTTATTCTTTATCTCTGTGTCATTATCTTCTCCTTACCCTCCATTATATTATCATTATATTGATCTATCTACTCTACACTCCCATCTCTTTCCACTATAGTTCCATCTCTATTATTCTATCTTTGTTATTCCTTGCATTGCTATTTATCATTATGTATTTCTTTGTTTACCACAATTTCTCTCTTTCTCGTTGTCTATATTAAAAAGTTTTAAAGTTAAAACATAAATGAAATAGCTTATTCATTAGTATTGTTACTAGTTCTTCTTCACATAAGTTTACTCCACCTCTTATTAGTTTTTCTTGTGACTCCATCTTTTAGCTTCCTCTATCATAATTTATCATTATATTTATCTCCATACTAGACATTCACTTTCTCATTCCCTCTCAAGAGAAAGAGAGGGAACATTTAGAATTAACGTTGAGAAGTGCCAATTATGTTTTGGCCAAAAACATTTCTAATATTAACAATAGAGAAAAGGAAAATTGGTATAAACATGAAATATATAATGATAAATAGATGTAAGGAGTGACTAAGAAAAAATAATATAAAAGGAAAAATAAGAGATATAAAAGAATAATAACAAAAAAATTATTAACATCACTACAAAAAGAAAAACAAACACATTTAGCAACTAAATTATTGGTAACTAAACTCTTATTTCCATCACAAGCTAAATTAATGATGAGATTTAGACTATTAGTAAACCCTTGTTATTAATGCTCTTAATGATAAATTCGGTACCTATCACATAAAAGAACTTATAGCAACAAAAAAATTGACATTGTTAATGAGTTACTTAATTATAACAATTTTATTCATTATAAAAAACATTTTTTGTCACAACAATTTTCATCACAAATGTTATAATTAACTGACAAAAAAAGTCACAATTACAATTACGTATCTCTAAAGAAAAATTGGGTCACAAATATTAATATATGTGACAAAATAGTTTTCACACAAATGTTACTTCGTCGTGATGAAAAGGTCATCATAATTGCAATAAAGAATATATGACAAAAAATTTAGTATCAAATGATCCAAGCTAATAAATACTACAAAGGGCATTTGTGTAATAATAATATATATTAGTAAACCCAAATTTTGTCACTAAAAATAAGTAATAAGACAGAATATAATAACAATAAGATTTTCAAGTTTCTAAAAATTTAATTTCAATCGGTGATTTGATCATTATTAATTTTGAATAATACAAACAATTTTTTATAAAATAAAATTAATCTAAAAGAAAAAAGAATGCAAAAAAAATATATTGTAAATATAAGTTACTAACAATTAATTACAAATGACATAAAATTCTATTGTTCTAATTTAAATTAATATTAAAAATAATAAAAAAATATTTAAAAAACCTAATTGTAGAAGAACAGCATCTTCTTTTCTGTTTCATATTCTTTTCTATATTTGATTTAAAATAATCTGTGTATTTTGGAAGACGGTTTTCCAACTGAATACGAACCATATTAGATGTTGCTAGAAGATTGACTCTATTATTGATGAAGAGATTCTTTAAGTTTTTTCTTTAAATCATCTATTTGTTCTTGCAACAACAATCTACACTCTTTTTCATTCTTTATGACCTCATTTAATTTTTATTCTTTGAATCTACTTCTCCATAATATCGATCAACACATTTATTAGCTTATTCGACATTGGTTTGAAGTTGTGCTTTCTCTTTAGATTCTTTGTGAATCTGCGTCTTCTTTTGGTGACAGGATGGGAGCCTTAAAATGAAAAATTATAAATTACATAGTTTAAGTCTTCATTCCAAAATAAAAAATAAAATAAAATAAAAAATATTTATATTTTATATGTTTAAATTTTAATTGAGAATATAGTGAAACCTACCATTCGGGTAATGTCGTTATTCTCAGCATTCTCAAATATAGGTGATGTTCCCTTTCTCTTGTAGTGATTAATAAATTATAAAATTTTGTTAATCATCTCTATTTATTTTTTCTCTCTATATTAACAATGGGTTTTTTTAATTTGTGTTTTAAAAATATATATTAAAGGTACAATTATTGTATTTTTTTATATAATTGATATTAAAAAAATAAAAATTGACATTTATTTAAACAATTACCCAATTAAAGAAATTCACGTGGTACTAATAGTGAAATTAATGATAGTTTTTATATTTTCAATATTAATTAATGTTAAAAAAATACAATAATTGTATTCTTAAGACATAGATTGAAAAAACCCATTAATAAATTATTTGATATTATTCCTTTTTTCCCTTGTCATCTCTCCACCTTAAATCCTATCCCTATCTATTCACATACTATATTATTTTCAATTTCTTATATTAAAACCGTATCTCTCTCCATATTTTTCTTTGATGCGCCTTTAATTCTCTAATTTGTTTTAGCATCACACTTCACTTATATATTAATGTTATGCATTTAATTTAGGCCTAACTTAATTCTTTCTTAATAATTCACTGCATACATATCTTTTATAACCCAATTTGTCTTCCTCTCTCTTTATATATATTAAAAATGTTTTCAAATCAAAATATAAAAGGCATGACTCATTAGCATTATTTTCTTAGTATTTAATTTTTCACTTACTTTTAATCCACTTTTCATTAATTTTTGTTGAAATTCCCTCTCTCACCTTCCTCCTCATATTTTATATCATTATATTCATTTATTTACCCTACATATTATTACACTCTTATCTTTATTATTCTTTCTTAGACATTTTATGTATCTTAGTTTATTATTATATATCTCATTTATTTTTACCCTTTTTTTCTATTTCAACATGTTTTTTATTAAACAAATTTTATGTCAAAGTATAAAAAATACAACTTCTTAGCATTATTCTCTTAGTATATTTTCAATTGCCTTTACTCAACTCCTATTTTTATTTTTCTTAAAACTCAATCTTTTAGCTAACCGTCTCACATTCTATCATTATATTTCTCTTTATAGTATATTTTCCTCTCTTTCTCTCTCTATATTAATAATTTATTTGTTATTATTCTTTCTATCTATATTATTCTTTTTTTATTACTCCCTGCATCTCCATTTACCATTTTATATTTCTTTTCTATCCTATTTCCCTCCTCTCTTATTGTCTATATTAGAAACTGTCTATATTAGAAATATTTTAGGCTAAAACATATATGGTACAACGTTTGATATTATTGTTTTAGTTCTTTTTTACTTATCCTTACTCCACTTCCCTTATTTTTAATTTTTCTTGCAATTTCGTTTCTTGGCTTATGCCTTAACATTTCATTTTTTTTTTATCTATCTCTACCCTACATTTACCTTTTCTTTAACCTTTATAGATGATAAGTTTATTTTTTATTATTCTTTTTCCTTTCATTTTTCCCTCTTTATTGTTCTTGGGAATTCCTTAATCTGAACATATCATTATATATCTTTTTTATGCTAATTTTTTCTCTTACCCTTCTCAATATTAGAATGTTTTATATTAAAATATAAAAGGCATAGCTTGCCTGGTCTATCCTTATATATATATTATTCTTTTTTAGTCACTTATTCCTTCTCTCATTAATTTTGGTTAAAACTACAACTCAGTTTTTCCCTTAACATTTTATATCATTATATTTATTTCATTACCCTACATAGTATTCTTCATGATACTTAAATCTCTATCATTATTTTTTAGACATTTTTTTTTTTTTTTTGGTTTCCCACCTGGTATCTTGGGTTTCGCCTCGACTAAATCGGACCCGACTTGCATCGCGCACCTGGAAATGGTGGGTGAGTCTCCCAGCGAGAGCTACTGCGTACACAAGATCTTGAACTCGAGACCTTACTTAAACTGGAACAAGTCGCTTACCACTTGATCCAACCCCTTATTGGTTTTTTAGACATTTCTTAGATCTCTATTGATCATTGCATATCTCCTTTTTAATTCTTTTTTTTTTTTTTCACATATTGTTATTAGAAAAGTTTTATTTCAACATAAAAAGCACAACTTCTTAGTATTATTCTCTTAGTACTAAACTATTGATCATATTTTTGGCTCCTGCATGTCCTGTATCTAACTCCATTTTCAGTAAGAATTTACCTGGGGTGCTTTCTGCTAGTCAATGCAGCTTTGACTTTGTTACTTGGCTTAAGACTAATTGCGTTCGTTCTGATTCTAATATGGCCCTTAACATCCCTTGGGGATTTGCCTTCTGCTTCGCACTCTGGGGTATTTGCCTACTCGCAATAAGTTCCTGTACTGACCCTCACAGAATCCTCTCTCTATCATTGAGGCTTTAATTGTGGACAAAGCTGTTGAATTTTGGGCGCCTAAGGGTACTTGTTCCCAACGTGTTAGAAGGGTTGAGAACTTTAAATGGACCAGACTGCCCCACCCCTTCATCAAACTTAACAGGGACGGCTCTGTCCTCGGAAACCTCGGTGCTGCAGTTGCAGGAGGTATTTTCAGGGATTGCTATGGAAATTGGCTTGGCAGCTTCGCGCGGAATTATTAGCACCACCAATAGTTTAGCTGCTGAGTTATGGGCCATACGTGATGGCCTTCGTTTGGCTATCTCTAGAAATATCACTCATCTCACTGTTGAAACGGATGTGTCTGTTGCTTCTCATTTACTGTCTACTATTCCTTTAACCTCTCATGTTCTTAGTTCTCTTATTTTGGATGGTAGGGACTTACTCCACCAGATTCCACATGTGGAGGTGATTCATGCTGTCCGTCAGTTGAACATAGTTGCTGGCCAAATGGCTAGGATGGGACACGCCCTCACTCAAGATTTTGCTGTGTTTTCCCAATGTCCCTCTAATGTCAAGTTGTTTTGTATTTTGAATCTTATGGGGTATACTTTCCCCAGGTCACACTGATGTTCCGCTTTGTGTTTTATTAATCTAATCTTCTCATTATCCAAAAAAAAAAAAAAAAAGGAAGCAAAGTTAAAAAGAGAACATGTATTTCATAGAACCAATGATGTTGGTAAACAATAATGAAAGCTAAAAAGGATAATTGTTAACTGTAAAATCTCTCTTTTCGATCATGTAACAGATGGACTATAAAAGTGTATCATTTATTTTTCTCAAAGTGAAAAATAAAGATTTTCGATGATTCTCACTACTTCCAAATATGAAATTCGATTATGAGTTAACGAAAAAAGTTAAATTATAAAATACGCCATGGTTAGACAATTGTTATAAAAATGATGATGCATTATGCATAAAATTCCATAAATAGTTGCACAAGAAAAACATTAAGGATTTTCCACAACTAAGGCCAAAATAGTAATTTGTTGACCGAAATAAAAAAGAAAAAGAGCATTGCAAAAACTAAGAAACTAAATTGCTAAAAGCATGAACAGTGCACTAGCAACATGAAGTGAAAGTTAGCAAAAACTAAAGAAACAAGGATCTAAAGAATTATAAGAAATCAAATACATCAATAAATATGTTAAAATCAAAATAAATAGTAACTAGCATTAGAGTTTGTAACCTCAAATAGTTAAGAACTAAACTAAAAAATTATTTGAGAAAGTGTAGAGCTAACACATTAAAAAGAGAATTGACATCACTGTGCTGGTTTGAGAGGCGGGCTTGCTTTGCTTGGCTCAATCTTCATTTATTTATAGTGAGAAACATCTATGGCAGCATGCTGTAAATTTGTATCAACATGAAATCCACAACAATCCAACTAATTAATATATTGCTGCTGATTATGTGACAACAAACATCCACATTGATCCAAAGATAAGATCACAGCTTCTAGCTCTTAACTCTTTCAAAACTTAGTTTGTTGCAATCCCTTGACTTGATCATGATTATCCTCAAAATCACGCACTTAAATCATTAATTAAATAATTGAATCGTCAAATAAAATATTTACCAATATAGATGACATGTGGCAATTTA
>BPVZ01000195.1:28502-47015 GCA_020521535.1 Rubroshorea leprosula | reverse complement strand
CAAAGATGTATTCAAGAATTACTTTTTTCTTTTTTTCATATTTTAATTATTAAAAGCCACTTCAGTTAAAATTTTGTTTGTTTTTTTTTTTTTTTTATTGGGGTTGGTCGAAACTTCCCACATTTTGTCAAAAGGATTTGGATAAGTTTCCAAGTCAGCCATCCTCCTAGTTGAGCACATTGTTTCAAGGATAAGTCATTTGATTTTTTTTTTTTTTATGTATTAGTAAATAAATTTCTTTTGTAATAATTGAGATTTTTTTATGTATAATTTTTATTGAATAGTTTCATTTAATTAAAATTTTTTAAATTATTATTTATATACGATAAAATAGTATAACTTAAAAATACATGTCAAAAAGTTAAACAATTTATATTTTAAAAAATAAAAATAAAAATCAGAGTATTATAACATATTAAATGCTTAAACTCGTAAAATTATGAAAATATCTTTAATAAATCTTTCTTATATATTAATTTAGTAAAAGTATTTTAACTTTTTCATTATTATTTTTAACATTTTAATTAATAGATCATTCTAATTTTCCTCCGTCACTATTTTGAAACTTTTAAAAGTGAAGGAGCACTAATAATAATACATTGCTTTGAGATGCATAGGGAAATGTTGACTCCTATGATATGCAAACGTGGGGAAGGTTCCGCCAGACTTTCAATCAATACAATTTGCAATGGACTAAGTTCCCTAACAAGAAAACAATATATATCCCATGTAGAAGACTTGAGATAAGACTCTTTTTATGGTCTTTAGTCCAATTTGTCTGCAGATTGGAGGTTTGTTTAATAATGCTCGTCTCCTTAGCTTATTAACATCCAAAAAAAGTCTCGCAAGTTAATCAAATAAGTCACTTAGTGCCTCCCCCAGAACTTTCCAATAAACCCCACTTTATTTGAAAATTTTTTATTGAAAAAATAATTAGAAAAATTCTATGCAAAAAGTTATTAATTAAGTTTTATAATGAAATTTTGTTAGAATTTTGTTAAATTATTAATTTTATTGTGTTTAGTAAAAAATTGATATAAGGAGAGTTAATAGAAAAAGTTATTAAGTAGGTCCAATATAGAGGTAGTTATTAAAAAACTTTTTCTTTCAAAATAAATAAGAAAAAAATTTTATGAGTTGAGAATTGTATTAGAAAAGTAAGGTAAAAAAAATTTTACTTTTATCTCTTTTTTTTTATTATAATATTAATATATAAAAATATATAAATAACCTTATAAAAAATTTTAAAAAATTTTAAGAGAAACAATTTTCCCAAACAAACATCCCTTGAATTGAATGTGTAGAAAGCAATTTTCTCCGGTTCTGCCACTAACATGTTCCAATTTTGCTGTCACCAAATACGTAATAAAATAACTAGCTTTTCAATCCCCGTAACGTAAGGTTTGCCGAAGGTAACATTAATGTCAAAGAAGAAGACCAGCCACCGTCACCAGTAATAATTAGATCCACTTCCTGGTGGAAAAGGTACGAAGGAATCGTCAGTTGACCGTTATTTGAAGCTCTCATAGTTTTGAGCATGTTACAACAATATAATTAAGGTTAAATGTTAATTTTGATTTTTTAATTTTTTATAATTTTTATTTTATAATTTTATTTTTACATTTTTTTAATTCTTTAACTATGAAAAATGTATTTTTTTAATGTTTTCGTTAATTAATTTATTAAATCTATCTGAATTTACATATTTTTAGTCTCTCAACTTTTAATATATGCATATTTTTCATCCCTCTACTTAAAATAGAAAGACTAAAAATGCATAGATTTAGATAAACTTAATGGATTAACTAATGAAAAACTAAAAAAAGTACATTTTTTATAGTTAAAGGATCAAAAAAGTGTAAAAAAAAAGTTAAATAATGAAAATTATATAAAACTTTAAAGTTAATGGATCAAAATTAACATTTAACATATAATTAATACTTAATTATTAAGAGATAGAGAAATAACTGAGATAGGGAAGATGGTTTTAAGTTTTAACTAATTTACATCCTTTTCTAAGTTTTTTAATGCCCAAGTTTTTTTGTAGCTAAATGGTGTATGCATTATAGCATATTAGAGTATTAAGCACCAAAATTGCTTCTTTTTTGAATGATTGTGCATGGAATTGCAAAATCAATTGTATTATACGCCTTTTTAATCAATGAATCACATTTTTACTAGAAGGAAAAATCATTTCCCTCAACTTAACTAGTAACCAAACGAAAAGAAAAAATTAGAGAAGAGAAAAATACAAAGCAGAAGAGAATGTGTTTGTGGCATGGGCTAAAGTATTATTAAATGCCTAAAAAGAATTGGGTATGCAAGCCCCGCTAAGTCGTATTCTTTCTCATCTTTATTTGTGTTGTCTTTGGAGGGCAAAGCGGGGCCGCCAACCCACTAAAACTGGGCTTCCACTGAGGATCCAAGAAGTGTACTTCTTGGGCTTCTTATGTTGCGCTCGGATTTGTCTGAAACAAGACCCCGTGGACAGCATCAGCTCTCCACCTGTAAGTTCTTCTCTCTATAAAAATTCATGAAAAAGTATTTTATAGCCGTAATTGTTGTCCTTTGACATTTGAAGCCTTTTCTCCATTAAACTACTTTTTTTTTCAATTTAAAATAATTTGAATGGTGAAATAATATATTTAAAAATTAATCCTAATTTGTAGGTTGAGACGATAGACGGGGAAGTAACATTTTCACACCCGAATAATTCTTCTTGTTCCAAAAATTAAAAAAAAAAGAAAGTAATAGCTGAGCAAATATCATTGATACCTACACTTAAAGAATAACTTATTAGTTAAAAATTTAAAATTTTATCTTAAAAAAATATATTTTTTATATAATTCATCATAAAACATATTCAAAAAAATTTAAATGCCTAGTGGTTTAAATTAGAAAGTGAATTTGACACAGTTGCCCTTGCTTCAAACTGGGTCATACCCATGTTTTCATCAAGAAAAAAATGTCATCTCCATCTTAAATAAAAATCGACACACTGTTTTACTGGAGTCTTCGACATACTCCCTTTAGTCTGCATAATCCCTTTAGTGTCCTTCACCATAATATCCGTCACCTTAAAGTTGGATCACTGCCACCAAAATTTTGAAGTACCGAGGTCGTCATCTTCTTCTCTGCCCTCAAATGCCTTACGTAAAAATTCTAAAAGACATATATCCTGTCCTACTTCATGACAGAAACAAGAAACTGAAAGGATTTCAGGACGGAAACTCCAGAAGAGACCATCCGCTAAAGCAGCATAATCTAATATCATTAAACAGCGTAACTCTAGAGACAAGTACTTAAGGGCATATGATGGAGAACCGCAACCTCTGCTTGCTTCACTACTATCAAATGTATTCTACAGCTGCATGATAAATAAAGGAAAGAAAACATGAATAAATAAAGAAAAAAGAAAAACTATGAATTGATTCCAAGAAAAGAATGGTAAACGTGTTGTGTGCATTAGAAAGTACCTGTCTACTAGGAAGGAAAAGTAGATCAAGAGTTTTAGTTTGGCTTTGCATTTGAAGAACAAACTCCTTCATCTCGATGAACCATGAGGTATGGAGATTATCTGACCATGAGGTATCAAATCCCGAACAAATTGAAAATCTTAAACCAAACAATGAAAGAGCTACGGAGATTACGCAACAATGAGAAATCAAATCTTGAAAAGGTTGAAGAATGTCTTAAACTAAGCAATATGGATGGAGCACTGAGAGAAAAGAACGAGGGTTTGTCCATCACTCGAGATGAAAAGGATATTAAACTTAGCATTGAGGCAAAAACCTCTATCTTAAGCAACTTTCTACACAAAAATAACTTCAATTCTTGAAGCCGGTGGCAAGATATTTTTAGCCCGCTTGGAACAGAGCAGCTTGATAACGATATAAACCTAATGCAAGGGAGGTTTTTGATCATCAAATATCAACATCCTATCAAAACGAACTTGGTCGAGGGGACAAGGTCACCAGAGATTTATGCTTTATTGCTTTCTGAAAAACGGTCTCCAAACTTTGAATAGATAACTCAGTCAATTAATGATTTGATACCAAAGACCTTTTGTGCCGAACGGTAACAATAATGAACTCTTTGTCTACTGATAAATAAAGAGAGTTTCAACCGTTTAACATGCTTTTTCTCGAAGCAATCCTATCCATTTATCAATAAGAGAGGATAAAACTTGGGTTCATAAGTAATGACAAGATTAAATTTCTGAATCCCCAAATTGTAGTTGCAATAGTTTTGCAGTTTGTAATCAATGAAATTTGTGTGCTTGTCTAAAGTTTTGCAATATTCAGTATATCTAAAATCATCATTCCCTTCAGGGAGAGGTATAAAAAAACTTAGTAGACCAAAAGAGTATGGAGAGATCCAAAATTGGATAGGTTTGCCAAACACGAAGCCATCTCTTAAACAAGACACTGGTTTGAGCAAAATGTTCCAAGGGAAGAAAAGAAAATATGTGAAGAAGGACGGTATCTGGCAAGTCCGAAATCCGATTGACCTGCATTCCCACACGCGCGCACTTCTTCTTATTTTCCATGGTTTTGCTTTATACCACAACACAATTATATCCCTGATTCTTAGAACGAGATTAACAGAATCTCAGATACAACAGCATGAATTTTCATGTTGAGAGTTCAGATTCGAATTTTGAGATGAGTGGAGAGAGATTTGAGAAAGGAAAGATTATCTTTTCAAACATACTCTTGAAAAAAAAAAAAAAAAAAGATACAACAGAAAATTGAATAACAGAAAATCTCCCCAGATTTCAGGGGCCACTCCATGGTGCGTGCACAAATAGAGAATATCAGATATGAATAAGTTCCCCCTATGGAACTGAATTGAACAATTGAAGCCCCATACCCTGATTGCAGAACCCTTGATGGAAAGTTTCAAACTTTGGGGAAGACGAGCAGAATCCCTATCCCAAGGTGAGGGAAAGGACAAGACACAGAAAAAGACTTAAACTTTCTGAAACCCCAGACAGACTAGGACGATGAATTTTCAGACAGGTTCGGAAGTGGGCGGATCTGTGGACTCCCACTCCATGCAAGAATTTGTCTTATCTTGCCTGTGGTCCAATGGGCCGCTACGCCTTTGAGATTCGCTATGTAAGCCTAGCGCATAAAAAAATAACTAGGCTGCCACTCAGAATCCAATCCAAGAATTGTACTCCTTGGGCTGCCTGTACTGTGCTTGAATTTCTCTAAAACAAGATCTCAACGACAGCATCAGCTTTCCTGAACGCCTAATTTCTTATTTCTCTGAAATATTATTACTTTGTGCAATCACATGAATTCTTCCCTGTGGAAAATTAACTATAACTCTTAGATCCTTAAATTTCACGATTAGAGGTAATCTTTTTTTATTTTTTAATTCACTTTATATGCATGTTTATGATTCTAACTCAATCTAATACTTTTATTGAAAAGAAATTATAGTTGAATTATTTAAATGGTTAACATTAATCATTGTTTTTCTTTTTGATGATAAATATTAAAGAAGAAGCAATCGAAGGGAAGGAAAGTTTGGGTCAAAGTCTTTAAAAATTATTTTGGTTGTTCATTTCAAAACAATTACCAAAAAGAATAAGCAAGTTAGAATTCAACCGATTAAAGGAGCCGGAGCCTGAGTGCAATAAATAATTTAAGGAAGTTTCAACAAATTTTTTTATCACTTTCTGACAGAAGATTTGGTGCATTAATTTGCTTTCAGATTTAATTGATTCCTTTCATATGCTTAACCTCAAAGTATGACGCCAAAGCACCTGGCCCTTGCGGCCTAGTGGCAATAGCCACCCCGGTGCATTCCCCCCTCCTCGGGCTGAGTTCGAAACCCGTCCCTTGCAAATATGTTCAAAAAAAAAAAAAAAAGTATGACGCCAAAAAAATATATGAAAAGTTCTTCCCTGGAACATAAGAGATATCTTGTTACTGCCTAAACTCTTTCTGTTTATAATATTCGCGTTATGCACCAAAAAAGAAATCAGTGATATATATCTTTAGTTCTATAGAAAGTTGAAATATCAAAGTTTGTTATACCATGTTCAAGGTGACTTTACAACCTAAGTTAAAAGAGAGTATGAGAGAGAGAGGTAGAGAGAGAGAGAGAGAAGAGGCGACTACCGGACACGGGAAAGGTGGACGACACAGAGCAGAGAGCACGGCAGATCTTCATGGGAATTTCAACAGAGGAGGACGATTACAGATGGAAAGCAGGAATCTCAGATTAACCAGAAACAGGTGTGGAGAAGGAAGCTAGGTGACTCATATGATTGGGGCTTGTATAAACAAGCAACGCCCTATTTTTTCACAAATTTCTCAGAAGAATGGACACATGAAGATATGTGGAGAACCTTTATGAAGTATGGGAGGGTTTTTGACATTTACAGCCCACCTAGAAGAAGCAAAAATGGTAGTAGATTTGGATTTGTAAGATTTATGGGAGTGAAGGATAGGAAAGAGCTTGAAAGAAAGCTGGACAACATCTGGATCGGTGACTGCAAACTATGGGTAAACTACCCGAGGTACAATGACATCCAACAGAAGGGAAGGGAGAATGCAACAATGCATGTCCCGGAGCTACAAGTGCAGAACAGGTCCTACGCAAAAGTGGTGAAGGGGCATCAAACGAGTAGACATGGAAAAGGGGAAGCAAAGAGGAGCAGGGAGGAGTTCGGCTTGGACAAAGAGCAGGTCAGAAATATCGCCAGACTGGAGGACCAGTTAATGGACAAAAAGAAGATATGGGTCGAGAAAGGAAAGAAGGATTCTTGGGCTGGCTTCGAGTATAACACCAACAAAGAAGAATCCACATGGTTGGAGGGTTGCTATGTGGGAACGACCCACTATGTAGAAATGGTCAGGAACTTGCAGGAAAAATTTTATATGGAAGGATATTTCACCTGCAGAGTTCGTGCAATGGGAGGAAGATTGGTACTGATGGACTGTGAAGACAAAGAAGAGTTGAAAGACTTGGTTGAATCGTCATCAGAATGGCTGGGTCAATGGTTCAAAAAGGTGTGTCCTTGGTCTCCAGAATTGATAGCGAAAGAAAGATTCGTGTGGATAAGGTGACAAGGAGTACCTCTGAATGTTTGGGGTCCAGATTTTTTTGAATCCATGGGGTGTTCATGGGGCAAGTTCATATGTTTGGATGATAGCACAAGCCATAGAAGGAGGTTTGACATAGCTAGATTCCTAATTTCAACCCCGATCATGAATACCATCTCAGTGTCGAGAGAAATCAAAATCAATGGGTCCCTATATAACATCAAGTTTTCGGAGGAGGAATTTTACCAATAGTTTCTTCTCTTTAAAATAAGATTTTATTCCCCATTTCCAAAGCAATTCAGAGGAACATGAATCATGGTCAATAGGGAGTGAGATCGAGGATTATGGATGTGGAAAAGCAATAGAGGAAAAACAGGGGATCAACATCTCGAGGGAGCTCGAGCTTAAAGATGATGACGTGGAATGTAACAGAGGAGAGTTAGGTGGCATGTCCCAATCACACGTGCAACAAGAGGAAGAGGAGACAGTGGAGAAAGTGGCGAACAGCTTGGAGTGTTTTCAAATTTCAAATGGAGAAATGATCCGAATAACAGAAGAGAGAGTGGTGTAGAAGGCGAGGAGGGCTGAAATGACAGAGAGTTCAAATGAAGGTAGAAGTAAGAGGCCGGACCTGGAAAAAAAAAAACAAATTTGGGCCATAGAAGGCAGCCCACTTCTCATGTGATCAGCCCAAACCTTGTGATATCAACAAACAAGGGGCTGGGTAGTAGTAATCCATATCAAACAGAGGGTGTTAAATCATCTTCAGCAAACAAATCTGAAAACTTGGGAAATAGGGGCTCTACAACAGTGGCCAGCAAAGAAGAAATGGGAGATCTCAATGGGCAAGACAAAGTAAGCAAAGAGGACCAGATGAAGAGTACGAAGAGGGGGAAGGAAGGCTTCTCGTAGAAAAGGAAGAAGAAAATTCACCTTTGCAGTTCGGTGTACCTCAAGTCGAGATCTGCAGAAGAAGGGATTCAGAGGGGAAAAAACAGAGGGAGGCAAAACAAGAAACCAAAGGAGGGGATGACGGAGCCGAAGTTCATAGCAAGCCCATATGGTGAAATCGCAGGGGAATCGGTAGAAGATAGTGGGATTCAAAACTGTAATCGAGCTTTGAGAAAGCAATTGCAATCCCAACTAGTGAAGGACATATGGGATCTAGCCAAAAGATTGGGTGCCACAGCGGAGAATGATGAGGAGATACTACAAAAAATCAATGAAATGGAGGGTAGAGATAATCGAAGCAAAGCAGATCTAGCGAGGAGAGCGGCAGAAGAAGCAAAGAAGGTTAGCAATTTATGTGATGATATTGATGTCCTTTAATATTAGAGGGCTTGGAGGGTTGGGGAAAAAAAGAAAAATTAGAGAAGTGGTAAAAAAAGAGGGAGTTGAATTTTTAGCATTACAGGAGACGAAGGTAGAGATAGTAAATCGAAGTACCTGTAGAAGTATATGGGGAACTGATGAGTTTGAATGGATATTTAAACTATCAGTGGGTTTGTCTGGAGTCTTATTGTGTATCTGGAGTCGGAATGTGTTAAAAAAGACAGAGGTAATTGAAGGAAAAGATTTCATAGGTGTTTTTGGGGAATGGGGGGAGGATAGGTTGCCTGTCTATATACTTAATATTTACTCCTCATGTCACTTGGAAGAAAAAAGAGCATTATGGAAGGAGTTGTTGATGCTGATTACTAGTAGAAAGGGCAATTGGTGTTTGGGGGGAGACTTCAACGCAGCAAGAAAAGTAGGGGACAGAGTAGGTTGCAGAGGGACGACCAGAGAAATGAGGGAGTTTAATAGTTTTATTCAAGATGCTGGGCTGGTAGATTTACCCTTGGTGGGTAGGAGGTACACTTGGCACAGTGCTAATGGGCAACATAGAAGTAGAATTGATAAGTTCTTACTGTCAGATGACTGGCTGAAGAATTGGAGCGACTTAAAACAGTGGGGTTTGGGAAGAACAGTGTCTGATCATTGCCCTCTATTATTAAAGAATGAAAAGGTTGATTGGGGGCCAAAACCTTTTAAATTCTTTGATGCTTGGCTAGAATATCCTGATTGCAAACAGTTGATAAGCCAGGTGTGGAATTCAAAAGTAGGGAGTGGATGGATGGGATTCAGACTCAAAGAAAAGTTGAAAAAAACCAAAAAAGCCCTGAAGGAATGGAGTGCAAACCACATGGCGGATGTGGACAGAAGAATAGTTGAAGCTGAAAAGAACATAGCAGAACTGGACAGGAAGGAAGAAAACAGCCAACTCACAACAGACGATATCGAAATAAGGAGAAGCAGCTTCCTCGACTTGTGGAAGAATATGAGAATCAAAGAGAGCATGCTGCAACAGAAATCAAGAAAGATGTGGCTGAAAGAGGGGGATGCAAACACAAAATTTTACCACAGAAGTGTGAAGGGCAGATGGAGAAGAAACGAAATCAATAGCATCCAGATCAATGGGGAGCAATTTAGAGGTGTGTCTGAGATTAGAGAGGGTGTGGTAAAGTATTTTAAGGGGCTATTTACAGAAGAAGAGTGGCAAAGACCAAAGCTGGACGGAATCAACTTTAGACAACTAGCTGATAAGGACAATGATTTCCTGATGGCAAAATTCACTGAAGAAGAAATTCAAAATGTAGTGTGGGATTGTGACTCGACAAAGTCCCCGGGCCTGGATGGATTCAATTTCAGATTCATAAAGACAATGTGGGAGGAAATAAAGCAAGGTGTCATAGGATTCGTGCTGGAATTCCATGAGCATGGCAAAATAGTGAGAGGCTCAAACTCCTCCTTTATTACCTTAATCCCGAAGGTTGAAAACCCCCAAAGAATTGAGGAGTACAGACCAATCTCTCTCATTGGAGTTATATATAAGATTCTTGCAAAGCTGTTAGCCAATCGCCTCAGGAAAGTACTGGGTAAGATCATAGGGGAGTAGCAGATGGTGTTTATAGAAGGCAGACAGTTGATGGATGGTGTGGTGATTGCAAATGAGGTGATCGACGAAGCGAAAAGGAAAAGAATAAAGAGTTTTCTATTCAAAGTGGATTTTGAAAAAGCTTATGACAAGGTGAGCTGGGATTTTGTTGATTATATGCTTATGAGGACGGGATTCACAGCTAAGTGGAGAAAGTGGATAAAGGAATGCTTACAATCGAGTATGATCTCAATCCTTGTGAATGGAAGCCCAACAAAGCAATTCTCGGTCAACAAGGGAATAAGACAAGGCGACCCGCTCTCACCTTTTTTATTCCTATTAGTGGTAGAAGGTTTGAATGGGCTAATGCAATTGGCAGTGGACAAAGACTTGTTTAAAGGGGTGAGGATTGGTAACGGGAATGTAGCAGTATCTCATCTCCAATTTGCCGATGATACTTTATTTTTTGGGGAGGCTTCGGAAGAAAACATAAAGGCAATCAAATGCATTATGAGGACTTTCGAACTTGCTTCGGGTTTGAAGATCAACTTTGGAAAAATTCAGATAATGGAGATCGGAACGGAGGAGGGCTGGCAGGAGCGAATGGCTTATAGACTGTGCTGCAAAGGGGGAGAACTACCGTTCAAGTACTTGGGAATTCCAATCGGAGGGAATCACAGAAAGTTATCAATGTGGAAGCCTCTGATGGAATCTTTCAAGAAGAAACTAGCTAGCTGGAAAAGTCAAAACTTATCCCTTGGAGGTCGGATCACGCTCTTAAACTCTGTGTTGTCCAGTTTACTCGTGTATTTGATGTCGGCCTACTTAATCCCCAAAGGTACTCTCTCTTCTCTAGATAAAATACGTAGGAATTTTTTATGGGAAGGGTCGAAGGAGGAGAAAAAAATCAAATGGGTGAGCTGGGAAAGGGTGTGTAGGAAGAAGGAGTGTGGAGGCCTAGGAGTAAAGGACCTAAGAAAGTTTAATCTGGCGCTAATGGGAAAATGGTGGGGAAGGTTAGCGAAAGGGGAAGAGGGGCTTTGGGGGAAAGTCATAAAAGGAAAATATGGAGTAAATGGGGGACAGTGGATGGGCTGGGTGAGAGACGGAAGAAGAGTAGGTTCACTTTGGTGGAGAGACATGCAAAGTCTCAATGTCGGGGGGGCCGGGAATGAGGGATGGTTGACGGAGGGTTTTAGAATTAAGATAGGGGAAGGGAAAGGAGTGAGTTTTTGGTGGGATGAGTGGTGTGGAGAGAACTGCCTAGCGAATATATATCCTAGATTGTATGCCTTGTCAACAGGGAAGGAAAAAGATTGCCAGAAAATGGGAGAGGATCACAATGGTACATGGAAGTGGAACATGACATGGAGAAGGGCCCTGTTCCAGTGGGAGGATGAGGCTGAAAAGGAGCTGCGGAAGACAATCGACAAAGTTAAAATCTCCCCAGGTTGTGCAGATAGATGGGAGTGGATACATAGCGTCGATGGACAATATTCAACGACAACAGCTTATGCAATATTAGCAAAACAAGGGAGGGATGACGAGGAGGAGAAAATGTCAAAGAGAGTATGGAATCCGACCATCCCAACGAAAGTAGCTGCATTCAACTGGAAGGTATTAATGGACAGAATCCCAACTAAAATTAATTTGTTCAAATGGGGGATCATAAAAGATGTGGAAGAAAATAAATGCATTTTGTGTAAGGAAGAGGAGGAAGACTCAAGCCATTTGTTCTTGAACTACAAAGTTGCTCAGTGGCTGTGGAAGGCTTGTGCAAAGTGGTGGGGAATTTCAATAGTTTTACAAAAAGAATGCAGGCCAACATTTCAACACTTGGGGGTGTGGACCAAAAAACCACACAAAAAGGAAGGGTGGGACTGTATATGGAATGCACTGTTATGGACGGTGTGGACGGTGCGCAACAAAAAGCTTTTTGACAATGCTGAGGTAAATTTGATTAATCTTTTTGAACTTATTCAATTAAGATCTTTTGCTTGGATCAAAGCTAGGAAACCCAAGTGTTACTTCAATCTATCAGATTGGTTAATCAATCCTGCTTCTTGTCTTAGTAAAGTAAAGTAGGACATGTTTGAAAGAGGGTAGTAACACCAAAGGGCTTGTAATTTGTTCATGGATATGGGTTAGGGTACCCCTTGTATTCAAGTTATCAATATGAATTTCTTGGCTGTTAAAAAAAAAATACCACGTTCAAGGTGTATCTCTTATGCACAAATAACAACATAATATGTTATATTCCTTCTTAAATCCATCTCCTTGGTAAAACAAAATTATGTATGGAGTTTACCTCAAAAGCAGGAAAATTAAAGGATGGTTTTTTATGTACTTCAAAAAAAAATTGTTATGTAGTCTTGATATTATATAACACATACTATTTGATGGGGACTAGTTCCCTCATCTTATAATTTTCTTTGATAGTCTAATGTACTTTGAACTATTAAATAAAACACTCTATGCAGTTTAATGTACTTTAAACTATTAAACAAAAAGATCTACGTAACCAAATTTGGTACGGTAATGAAGAAGAATTTTAGTATTTTGGTGTTGTTGGTCTTCGTCCAAACTGTTGGAAAGTTGGATTGTGGAAAAATGTATGGAAAAATATATATGAAGAAAAAATGCTTTAAACAAAAGAAACACTACATGCATGCATCTTGAAGGACATAACTCAAAAACGGGGAAAAAAACAAAGTTTCTTAAATGTATCATTGAAATTAATTAGAATCTAGAATTATTATTTTGGGACGACTAATTTGAAAAATGATGAAATGTTAGACTCTCGCATATAGCTAGTCTCATGCACTTCCCTTCGTTGCAATTTTAAATGATTAAAATTCAAAACGCCAGAAACTAGAAGTAAACGAGCTTAGTGTGAACAAGATTTTAAAGGTTTTTTTTTTTGTGCAACAAATTTTATTAATCAATTTTTTTAGATATTTAATGTTAAAGTGTTCCTGAATTAATTTATCATACATTTTAAAATTAATTTCTTTTTAAATAATTTTAAAAACACAACACTCATATCAATTTGATATATTCAATGAAATTCATTTTTTTAAATACTGATATGAAGTTTAAAGTTATCCTACAAGACAAGCAAACTTGAGAAAAGTCTTATAAACTCAAACCATCATCATTTCCCATTGAAAAAAAGAAATATTACAGAAAAATAAACGAGGCTTGCCACGTGGAGATCCGCTTAATTAAATTTGAAGTCCTTTGAGTCATCCACGGTGCTAGAAAACCTGTTACACCAACAATTCCTAAATATGAAGTCCCCGAGATGCTAACTACTCTGAGAAAATCGTTAATAAAACAGAACTATGAATAGACACTAACCTTCGCTATCGCCAAGAGGGAACAAATCAAAAGGACACACCTAACCCAAAACAGACAAACCAACCAACTTAAAAGAAAAGTAAACGAAAGAAACTTGCCACTCTCCCCCGCAGCGGCTGCCAAGTTTTTCCGCAGAGAGAAATTACGAAAGAGGGGTGGCTACTGGCTAGGGCAAAATAATGGGAGTAATAGACACAATTGATCAGACTATATATACCTCGTGCCATTAATTCTTATTCTCATAATAAGTTGGGAGGAGGTGTGAATAACTAATAACACGTTTCCTTAAGTTTTATTTATTTCTTCCTTCAACCACATTAAAAGAAATCAAAATATAGAATACACATAGTTGCATCTCATTTGTTTTGATTTTTATTATATAAAAAATATAAAAATTAAGATATTCTGATATTAAAAATATTAATATATTTTATATTAATCATGTGATAAAATTGCACCTGAAGCAACGGTTATAAGATGAGTTAAAAGGTGCATCCCCAACCTTTAAATTGAAGTTTAAATTTTTAATTTTTAAATGTAAACCCGTTAAAAAAAATTATGTAATAAAATTAAAATTTACAATATATTTCACATATTAAATAATTGTAATTAAATTTTTCTTGATGATACTTTTAATACTCTGACGTGTTAATTTTTTTTTTTCTTGTCAGATATACGTTGCTTTTGTGGTTTAATTTTATGAGAGAATGACCACTCCGCAAGTCTAGCCAAAAACAAGTTTTTCAAAATTCAAACCCCGTGATAGGGAATTGTTCCTCTCCGCACGTACCTACTGATGGCATGGCGGGCAATTTGACAACAGCCGATTGAGAGCAAACCTTACATGCATAATTGCATATTGCTTAAATTCATTAATTGAACATTTATAGCGCCGTATATTGCTGCTTACGCCTCATACCCCTGTTTTCTTACTTCCTTTTCCCGAATATAGAACTATAGATCATGTTAAACTATATTGCTTAACATATAATATTGAAGTGTGTATTAATTAATATTTATTTTATATTCATCTAAAAAAGGAAATTCCTGTTTTAAATAGTGAGTTAACACTTAAATCTTTGAACTATATGGAAATAGGAATGTGTAAAAGGTTTTAAGGTGTAAAAGAAATAGAAATTAAGTGGGGATTAAAGTGACCGGTAAACGAAAATAATTTGTTTACAAACACATTAATATTAAAATTTTAAAACTTGACGTATATAATTTTTATATACTCTTTTATTTAGGTTAGATAAACGAATCAATTAACATTCATTCATTCAAGTCTTTTCATATCATATGAGTCCTTGTTCTGATCTACAACATGGCATATATATGGAGTGGAGCAGGGATAATTAAGGAACAAGGTGATATTTAATGATGGCGAGGTTTCTTAGTTGACAGAATTTCTGATTCTATCCAAAACTTTTTTTAAGGCTGAAGACAAGATGAAGGGCTGTATGTTTTCTTTGTAGGATTGGAATTGTAATCCTCACTTATGTGCCAGGCACTACTAAAATCTCAATCTTCAGCAACATGGAAGCAGGTTTTTTTTGGAGGGCTGCGTTTAACAGGCGGGAGAGTATAATGCAGGGTTTTTTTGCTATATTGTAGTTTAAAACAAAGTGAAACAAAGTGGGAGGTACTTAGTAGAATAAAAAGGAAGGAAATGGATTGGTGTTTCCTCATAGAGCTTATCGCTAAATGCTTCCATTTCTATGGAATTTGAATCCTAAGAGGATTAGGAAGCTTATATAATGGATTTGAAATACTAGTTGATTTGTTTTTCTCAAAAAAAAAAAAAAGTGAAATAAGTAAATATACAGTTATGAGCATCTTTTGTACCTAAAAAATAATAAAATTTGCTTGGTTGATCAATATATGTATATATATATATTATGTGATTGTTATGAGAGTTTATTCTTAATAAATCATTGTCAATTTGTAAAATAATAGACATGAAAGACAGTTTTACAAGTCCAAATATAGATAAAAGAGGTTAACATTAGTGATCTATATGACATATCAATATTTGTTGAACATAATAAATAACCATTTTTATAAACAATTTGTAGAGAGTTCAACGTGATTGAGTTGATTAAAAGAATAAAGAGGTCCATCATATAAGTTGTCCAATATAATATTGTATAAGATCATGATTTTGCCATATGAGATTTAAAAAAAAAAAAAGAGGTTTATTTGACCATATAGAAAGTTGATAAACGCACAAATCTTATTTCATAATGAAATTTCATAATAATAATATAAAGTAGATGTATATTAATTTACACACATATATTTAATAGAATAAATCAGCCACAATTGTTGTTATATAAAATTATAGAACTCTATATTTTGATATAAAATTGTGACTAAATCATTTTTACCTTTTATTAAAAAAAAAAGAAAAAAGAAAAAAGAAAAAACCACTCTCAAGACTATGTTTACTAATGTTATCATTCACAGTTTGCAAGTTCAGACCCACATTACTCACCACTTTCCCACACAACAAACAACTAAAAGAGACAACTCAAATTACCAATAGATGATCGTCAAGTGGCATTAAACACATTTGATGCCCCACCTTCAACACGTCATCTTCATTCCCCACCAAGCCTTTCCTCCGTTTGGGCGAGCCACCACCCAAATCCCCCATACCCAGAACCGGCTCCCGCCGCTTAGCCGTCACTCTCACGGGCTCCGGTTCGCCTATCCGGTGTGGGAAATTAAGCAAAGCCTTTGAGCCACGTAGCTTATAAGCCGCTTGATCATAAGCCAAAGCCGCTTCCTCAGCCGTCTCATATGTGCCAAGCCACACTCTGGCTCCATTCTTCGCTCGGTCGCGAATCTCCGCCGCAAACTTCCCCCATGGCCTTTGCCTTACCCCTCTATAATGCCTCCCTTTAGCCACCCTCGGATTCATCCTCCGGAGGCAGTTTCCTTCTCTTCCAAATAAAAATGTGCTTCCCATTTCCGAAGGCATGACGGTGGTACTCGAAACTATCGGCTGAGCCAATTGAGCCAAGCCTATGGCTCCAAGAGCCGGCTCCATTTTCACGGCAGCACTGGTTAAATCTAATGGAGACCACCCATAATCAAGTGCGTCGTTGAGAGAGTTGTAAATGATCATGTCCTCGGAGTCGTCGACTTTTAACGGCAGGTCACCCCAGTACTCCGACAAGCAAGGGGTAAGGCTGCCAATACTTGAGCTCTGTTGAGGGAAGCTGAATTCCGGCATGGTAACTTGATTCATGTTTCTACGGTTTGGCACACCTTCAAGGGAAGAAGAGATATTTATGGGGTGGAATTCAGGGGAAGGAGGAAGGAAGGGGTATATATATAGAAGGAGAAAAAGGGTGCCAATTGGAAATAAAATACTAGTGTTAATAACTATTTTAGAAAAAATTTGATAAAAGCTACTTTTTTTCGTTAGAAAAAACTGGAAATTGGAAGTGAGAATTTTTTTCTTTCTTAGTTTTTATAAAATTTCAATGACAAGTGGGTGAGTTGAGTGGGGAAAGAAGAGGTGAAATCGTTGTGTTTTTTAATTTTTTATTTTTTAATAAAAATAATAATTAATAAATTAATATTATTAAATGTTAACAAATTTGAGATTTTATCATCAGATATAATAAACAACTGACCGACTTGAATGAGGCGCGGCCAAATCGTTGTGTTGTTTTCGTTGAGGTGTATGGATGTCAGGAATTCACATCAGCAATGCGTATCTTCCGTAAATTTCTACAATAAGAATTTCCATGTATTGATCTCGAAAGAAAAAAAAGAAAAAAAGAAATTTCCATGTATTTTTATCTATTTGTTAGGGGTAAAATGGCCATTATAATCAACCATGAGATGTTACTTTCCTTTGGTGTGTGTGGTGGAGATTTGAGTCTATTTCTTTTGAATAGCAATATGCACTTTATCAATTGAATTATAAAATTACCAAGCAGGTCTGAGGTCCAATGATTGGTCCCCAAGCCTTAGGGTTTGGGTGACGCGGACATTAGAGTTTTGAATTTTGCCACCGCCGTAAATTTCACAAACTTGCAATCTAATGATCACGCGCCTCACATAAGGAGTAGAATGTTCACCATTCTGAGAAATCCCAGTTGCTAACAAACTAACTCTACTAACTTCCTAATCATTACCCTTGTCAAAAAAAAAATTGAATTATAAAATTTATTGTTAGAGATATTTGTTTTTTTTTTTTTTTTGAACAAAGTGATAAGAGTAGAATTCGGACTTTGAACCCACCAGGAGGAAGGAGAACTGCACTTTTAAGGTGGCCCGAAGGCCACTTGGCTCGAAGGCAATGTAGTTTGTACCATATCGTATCGACCGATACTGGTTTTGGAGGTTAACCGAAATAAAATAAGTTGAAATTTCATTTCGGTCAAATTTTGGGTGTACCAGTCAAATTTTGATGTATCGGCCGAAATTTCGGGTATCAGCTGGTACATCGAAATTTGACTGGTACATTATGCAAGAAGGAAAAAAAAAAAGATTTCCCAGCCGAGAAGGCCGCGGAGGGGAAAGAAAGTCGCCGAATCTGCACTGAACAGAACAAGAAACAACAAACAAATAGAATCCCCAGTCGAGAAGGCCGCCGAAGGAGAAAGAAAGCCGCCGGATTTGCACTGAACAGAACAAGAAACAGCAAACAAACAGAATCCCCAGCCAAGAAGGCCACCGGAGGAGAAAGAAAACTACCAGATCTGCACCGAAAAGAACAAGAAACAGCAAACAAACAAAAAACCAACATATAAACAAATAAACAAGCAAACAACAAACCAAAAAAACCCACACAAAACAAAAAACAAAGCCACTAGAGGGGCTACAGAATCGATAGGCCACGAAGGCCATCGGAGCTCAGAGCACATAGTCTGCTCCATTGTACTTGAGCGGCCGGGAGGCCGACGACTTAAGCAGCAAAACGTGGAAGCCCGAAGGCTTCTGATCAAAACCGCAGGGGCCATAAGAGAAAAAGAGAGAAATAAGTGGATACCCTGACTTCTCTTTTTTGAACAAAAGGTGAGGGGCATGGGGGAACAAACAAAAATTATTAAGAGGGTTTTATTTTTTTAAGTGAAACATTCTTAATATTTATTGAGAATTTGTTTAATTACCCTTCTTAATTGAAAAAAAAGAGTCAATCTTTTTAATTTTTATAAG
>BPVZ01000195.1:0-12596 GCA_020521535.1 Rubroshorea leprosula | reverse complement strand
AATCTATTCAAGGAAAGAAGTTCTTTCTTGTGTTGGATGATGTGTGGGACCATTCTGAACATACATGGGAAAGACTACAACAGACTTTCAAACACGGTGCCCCAGGGAGTAGGATTCTGTTAACCACTCGAAAGGATGAGGTAGCGAACATGATGGAAAACTCCCATGTCTTTTGTTTGGAATAGTTAACTGATGAGGATTGTTGGAAGATACTTAGACACTTTGCATTTCCTGGAAGGAATAAGGAGGCACCCCCAAATTTAGAGTACATTGGGAGACAAATTTCAACGAGGTGTTAAGGCTTGCCTCTTGCTGCAAAGACTATAGGATGCCTCCTAAGGTTCAAAAGCAGTAGAGAAGAATGGGAAAAGGTCTTGAACAATAAAATCTGGGAATACCCTTCTGACAGAGGACTGATTTTTAATTCACTATTATTCAGTTATTGGGATTTGCCTTCACCAGTAAGACGATGTTTCTTGTATTGTGCCAGTTTCCCCAAAGACTTTGTAATCTCGGTAGATCATTTGGTAAGACACTGGATGGCACAAGGTTTTTTAGGGTATCCCGAAGGGAAAGTAACAGGATATGAGTGCTTTGACTTATTAGCAGCTCGATCTTTCTTCCAAGATTTCGCAATAAATTCGAATGGTACCATATTTATATGCAAAATGCATAACATTGTGCATGACTTTGCCTTGTATTTAACGGGAGAGGATTCATATCATTATTCTCCCTCTTATTCTTTCTCTATGAATCAAACTCGTTATTTTACAACAAATCTTGCACAGCCGATTACTTTTTCGCTAGGAATTAGACAGCTGTGCAGCATCATACTATTTTCTGAAGGGCATCCCATAACAGTTGAAGACTTATTGCGCTTCATCTTCAATCGTGCTGAGGTTTTAAGGGTGTTAGATTTGAATTGGTCAAATTCATGTGCTCATTTATATGAGTCAATTCCGCAAGAAATAAAGAAATTGATCCATTTGAGGCTCCTTAACTTGTCTTTCAGTAGCAGATTGAGAACATTGCCTGAGTCGCTCTGTGAATTACTTAATTTGCAATCTTTGGACCTCAAGGGCTGCGAGAGTCTTGAGAAACTGCCAGACGGGATGGGAAACTTGATCAGCTTGAGATTTTTGCGGCCTTCAGGTTGTTGCAGTCTAACTTGCTACCCCAAAGGCATTGGGAGATTGACAAATCTCACAGATGTATATAAGATCTCCGCCAGAGCTGATAGAAACGACCCTAAAGATTCAGTCTTGGGGACCTGGAAAACATGGACAACCTTTGTACGGTCTGGATGAAACTGAAAGGAAATGCAATAGATATGGGGGAGGCCACAAGAGCTAGATTTGAGAATAAGACACAGTTGAGGGATTTCAGAGTATATTTGGATGGAGATTTGGATGAGGATTTGGATGAGGATGAGGTGATTCAAGCTTTCAACCTGCCTTCCTCCATAAATGTCCACTTCTGCAATGCCGACTTTGAGTTCAAGTAGCCGGTACATAGATATGGCAGGTAAGCCTGCTACACTTTAAATTAGAATAAAAGTTGTATGATCATCTTCTCTTTATTTATATCACTCTGACCATCCATGCTGTGTATGCTGCAGATTCTTTTATCTCAAGACATGCTTGGTTTGGTAGTTATATTATTCCCCAAGGTAAATGATTTATAATATTAATAATTTTGGACAAACATCTCCTTTTTTTGTAATTGGAAATTATCATTGCTGTAACCGGCTTGTATATATAGACTTAAAAAGAAGAAATTGTTTTGTAGAAAGCATGAGAGATGATGGAAGTATTGATGTCCGAAGAGCTCCTAAGTAAGCTGGTTTTATCCGTGAAGAGGAAAGTTGTCCTTGGTGACAAGCTGCTAGCTAGTTGGTCTGTACCTGAACTTTGCAAATTGTGAGTGATTCATGTGATTTTCTACTCTATGCAACGTGTTAGGTTGTGTGATAATTTACTTCTAATTAGAGTAAGTAGCTTTACACTTATAGCTATTGGAATATAAGCATGTATGCTATTCACAAAAGATCCATTCCAAATTCCAATCTTGATTCTGCAGAAAGTTTAATTCGACTTTCATAAAACTCAAGAAATAAGCAAAAATATCCTTATAAGGAAAGATAATTTTTTGCTTGAATTGTTTCCGGAGGTGTTGCTTGGACATCTGGATTAATCAAAAGTGTCTTCATATTCCTCTCTTCTTTATTTTCCTAACAAAAAAAAAATGTAAAAAAAATCTGAAAAAAAAAGAGAGAGGAGATTTAATCCATATTCTCTGAGATAGTGTGCGGGTGTGGAGCCTGAATCCCGGTCAGCCGGCTCGGATCTTGTTAGTCCATAGGCTTTATTAGGGTTAAGTCTGAAAGTTTGGGCCGGGTTTGGTGTATGTAGGGCTTCTTTTGGTTTTGATATTGTTTGATGGGTTTAGGTCATCGGTTCTAGTGTCCGCTGTTTAGGCACGTCGATATTACCAATTCAGAATTCTGGGTTCGATTTCCTTTGTCCTGTCCAAAGTTTGAAGCTTTCCCTCCCCTAGGAATGGGATTCTGCTCGTCTACCCCAAAGTTTGTAGCTTTCCATCAATTTGTTCAGTTGTTCAATTCAATTTTGATAGACGTAACTTACGCTATGTTTGGACAAAAATTAGTAAAGGGAAAGGAAGCCAGGGGAAGAAAAGGAAAAAAAAGAGAAGTGAAGGAAAGGAAATGATTGATATTAAGTTTGATTAAACAAATAAAAGTAGAGGAGAGGGAAGTATAATATTTTTATGGGAAAATTACACATAACCTACTCATGGTTTAAAGTGAGTGCACTTAAAGATTTATAGTATTAAAATATGCACTTAAAGCTTTGTATTTTTTTTGAACACCGTGGATGATGGTTATGGCCTCTGTGAGCGCTCTCGCACCAGACCCTCCCCGTTCGGCGGAAGAAAGTGATTCCTTGGAGAGAAGTACCAAGAGAATCAAGGACGATCCTCCCCCCACCCTAATATCGACTGTTGAAGCCCCTAACCAGGAGGTCGCTCCGTTAAGCCAAAAATCTTTTAAGGATTCATTGATTGATGGGAACTCTACAGTTATTCCTTCCATCGTAACCCTTGAAGAACTCATGGTTGCAGACAGTAACGTTCAGAATCCGATGCAAACAACGGTTGATCTTGGCTTGGGTATTCTTAAGAAACCTATCCCTAAAGCATTCATTCCGAAAGAGATCTGGCAAAAGCTTTGTGTTCCATGGCGGAATTCCTTAATAATTAAACTCTTGGGGAAACGAATCCATTACCATTTGTTATGTTCTCGGCTTTCACGTGTATGGCAAACGGAAGGAGGATTTGAAGTCATTGATATTGGTAATGGTTATTATGTTGCTAAATTTTCCTCTCCGGAGACTTGTTCTAGGATCCTCACTGGAGGCCCTTACAAAATATTTGATCATTATGTGGCGGTTCAACCATGGGAACCTAATTTCCAACCATCTTGGGCACAGCTACCTAAGACTGCAATCTGGGTTCATCTTTATGGTGTACCTATGGAATGCTTTCATAGGCTGCAGTCCTTTATTTGGGTAATAAAATTGGCCATGCTATTAAGGTTGATCGTACGACTCTCCTTGCTACTAGAGGTGAATTTGCATGTGTTTGTGTGGAAGTGGATTTAAATGAGTCGTTGCCATCAATGATTGACTTAGATTTGGAGGAACTTCCTCAGTCGTTAATTCTTGTCAAGTATGAAGGACTCCATAAGATATGCTTCGAGTGTGGTGAGTTTGGCCATAAAAAGGAAGCTTGTCATTATAGACAGTTGCAATCGTTGTTGCCATCGTCGTCTCAGGCTGGTGAAGGTGTTTCCACCCGTGCAAACCTTTCTGCGAATTCTTCAATTGGGCAAGAGAAGATCCCGGAGTTGGTAGCTGATTGCATGGAATACGGCTCTTGGATGGTGGTTAAGCGTAAACCACGGAAGATGGTTAAGAAGCAATCTCATATTGATTCCGTTCCCTCATCCACTAAGGGATTGGATAATGCCAAAGGCGACAATGCTTCTACGTCTAACCAGCAATCAAAGCCGATTATTCAGGAGAAAAGTGCGAATATAGGTAACAAATTTGGAGTTATTGCCATTGAGGAGGATGTTTCGACTGAGATCCCTGTTTCGAAGGAACCTACTTCTGGACAATCACCCACTCAAAAGGAAGGTGTACCAGGTCCTATAAACATGGAATCATCTCCTTGTTTGTTGGTGGAAAGGCACGATGTTGCTACTAAGCCCATTACTGATAGGACTGAAAGCTCTAAGCTCCAAACCAAATCAAGACACAAGAAGGACAAGGCCAAGAAATTTTTGGCCCGATTGCTAAAGTGTCCAAATTGCCTGGGGCTAGGTCATTGGATTCTGCTGTTTTAAAGAAATCTATTAATGACTCTTCTAATCAACTGGTACATGTAGCATCTATCTCCCCTGCATCTCATTCCCACTCTTCGTTGCCTCCTCGTATTGTAACTGCTCTGCAACCTGAATTAATCAATGGTAATATGCCTCCACCTAATTTGGACTTGGCCTCTCCCCTCATGCGTGTGAGTGATTCATCGACGCTTGACCCGGGAAATATGGCTCTTTTGAACTCAGGCAACCAGATTCGCATGGGTGAGATCTCTAGTGCCACTCGTAAAAATGTTCTAGTTGGTGCTGACTCAACAGGTTTTATGCCTATTTCTATTCCTCATAATCCCTTTCCTCATGAAGGTAATCTCATGGAATAGTCGAGGGGTAAATAATAGCCCCTTCCGAAGGGAAGTGAAGGAGTTACTTCGCACTCATAAGCCAGATATTATTTGTTTTCTTGAGACTAGAGCAGATTTTGGATCAAAAGCATTGAACTTTATGCGCCGCCATGGCTATGCTTCTCAATTTCAGGTTCCAGCTTCGGGTTTTGCAGGTGGCTTATGGTTGTGCTGGAAAAGCTCAATGCAACTTTCTGTACTGTTTTCTACTACTCAGGCAATACACTGTTCAGTTTCGTTTCATAATAACGTCTTTTTCTTGTCATTTGGCTAGGTTAGACCCTATGAATCATTTAAAGAGGATTTTTGGAGGCATTTGCAGGACTGGAAGAGAGGGCATTCTGGAGCATGGGTCCTCATGGGGGACTTTAATGATGTAGCCTCTTTTGATGAAATCTTTCCTCGGTCCACAAACATCTTTAATCGAATCCAACGCTTTAGAAGTCGTATGGATTGTTGTGGTCTGATGGATATGGCGACCTTGGGGTGTAAGTATACTTGGTGCAGGATTAGAGATGGACGAATAGTCTTACGTGAGAGATTAGATCGTGTCCTTCTTAATTCTGATGCACAGGTTTTGTTGCATGGTGCTAAGGCTTTTACTTTGCCAAGGACATGTAGTGATCATCACCCAATCCTTCTTTCCTTGGATACAGCAGCATCTCATCCCCCTCCTAATAAGCCAGTTCGCTTTGAGGCTGCATGGTTGTCCAGAGATTATTTCAGTTCAGTCTTCACTCATGCTTGGTCTAAGCATTCTAACCAATTGTCTGCAGCTATCAATACCACAGGCAAGGCTTGTATTTCATGGGGGCGATCTATTTTTGGGAACATCTTTAGGAAGAAAAGGCTTTTGAAAGCACGAATTGCTGGAATCCAAAATTCCCCACGTTATTATTCTTCCTCTTTGCTGCAGGGGTTGGAAAAGACTCTACTAAAGGACTACCAGAAAGTTTTGTATAAGGAAGAGCTACTATGGTTCCAAAAATCTAGAGTGGATTGGATTGCGTCGCGTGATCGAAATACTTCATTCTATCATATGTCCACTGTGGTTAGACGCAACAAGAATAAAATTGGAGCTTTGAAAATTAGAGAGGAGTGGAATATGGATCTGGAGACACTGAAGTTGCATGTGAGGAGTTTGTTTCAAGAGCTCTTCACACAACAAGAAACCTCTCCACTTTTAGAAAATCTTTCTACTCTCCAGCCTCTTATTTCCAACGATGATCATGAATCCCTTATCCAGCCGGCAACCTTGGAGGAGGTTAAACGGGCTTTGTTCTCAATGAAGGGACTAAAAAGCCCTGGGCCAGATGGTATTCCTGCTTTATTTTACCAAAGACATTGGGATACAGTTGCTGGAACCTTTCTTGAGTTTGTAAACCAGGCACTTCTAACAGGGGTCTTTGATCCAAGCCTAATTAAAGCATATGTGGCTTTAATCCCCAAAGATGATTGCCCAGACACTATTCAGAAGTTTAGGCCAATTAGCCTATTAAATGTGGCTTACAAGGTGTTAGCTAAACTTCTTGTTAACAGGTTGCGCCCACACCTCCAAAGGCTTATTGGTCCGTGGCAAAGTAGTTTTTAAGCAGGAAGGAGCACAGTAGATAACATTATCTTGACCCAAGAAGCAATCCATTCTATGAACCGACTTAAGGGAGGGCGAGGTGCTATGGTACTTAAAATTGACTTGCATAAGGCTTTTGATAGTGTGGATTGGGGCTTTTTACATCAGGTTCTGTTGGACTTTAATCTTCCTCAACAGCTTATTAATCTCATTATGTTCTCTGTAACTTCTGTCCAGTTGGAAATTTTGTGGAATGGAGAACCATTACCTCCTTTTACGCCTCAACAAGGACTAAGGCAAGGTGACCCTTTGTCTCCATATCTTTTTATACTAGTTATGGAGAAATTAGCTCAGATGATTCAAAGCAGGGTGGACTCTAAAGCATGGAAGCCCTTCAAATTGTCTCGAGGGGGGGTGTCTCTCTCACATTTATTTTTTGCCGATGATTTAATGCTCTTTGCCCAGGCTTCTAGGGAGCAAATGGATGTCATTCTGGATTGTTTAACCCAGTTTGCTAGAAGCTCGGGACTGGTTTTAAATTTGCAAAAGTCCAAATTGTTCTTGTCATCTAATGTTCACGCTACGGTGGCCAATTTGTTGAGCACTAGGAGTGGAATTTCACTAACCTCTAATCTGGGCACTTATCTTGGGATACCAATCTCACATGGGCGTCACTCTCATCGAAATTATAAGTACATCCTAGAGAAGATGCAGACAAAACTCTCTAACTGGAAAGGTGCTCATTTGAGTCTCGCTGGAAGGAGGGTGTTAATTCAATCGGTAACCACTTCAATTCCATCTTATACAATGCAAGCTATTTTGCTGCCGAAAGCTACTTGTGATGCAATTGATCGGTTGAATAGGAACTTTTTATGGGGCTCAGATTCCGGCGCCTGTAAGCCACACTTAGTTAGTTGGGATATCGTCTGTTTGGAGAAAAGATATGGTGGCTTAGGACTCAGGGCTGCATGGGATTCTAATCAAGCATTTGTGGCAAAATTGGGTTGGCGTTTACTGCATGGAGATAATGCATTGTGGTGCCGTGTCTTGAGAGCCAAGTACTTACGGGATTCCAATCTTTTGGAAGCTAGACTTAAACCGAAATCCTCCTTTATATGGCGTGGAATTCTACAATGTTGCCCAGTCTTGAAAAAAGGACTTCGCTGGCGGATTGGTTCTGGTGAGAGGGTGAGATTTTGGCATGATAATTGGGTTGGCCATGCTCCTCTCGCTATGGAGGGGGATCCTTTGCCTACATCTCCTTCTCTTATGGTTGCTGATGTTATCAATCAAGAAGGTGAATGGGATCTAGATTACTTGAATAGTTTAATTCCGGCAGATGTAATTGAGGTTATTAGAGCCATTCCTTTGTCTCGGCATGTTCAGTTGCAGGATAATACGTTTTGGTCTGATTCAATGGATGGCTCCTTCTCTGTAAAGTCAGCTTATCATCTAATTCAAAGGGACAGAAATCTAATTAATGCCTTGGTTGATTCATGGACTTGGATTTGGAAGTTGCAGTGTGCAGAACGGATCATGATGTTTGTTTGGTTCTTGGTGAGAGGAAGAGTTCTTACTAACTCTGTACGCTTTGCACGCCACATGACTTCTTCTCCTGTTTGCCCTAGGTGTGATTCCTTTATTAAAACTCCTGTCCATTTATTACGGGATTGTTACTATGCTAAACTCGTTTGGGGTCTACTGGGATTTGCCACAACTGAATTTTTCACCTTGGAGCTATTCTCTTGGCTTAGAAAGTTTTCAGCTTCTGTGCGCCTGTCCATGCAAGCTGGGATTTCTAGGGGAGTTTTGTTCTTATCTGCAATTTGGTTCCTTTGGAAAGATAGGAACTCTCTTATTTTTGAGAATCATAGATCCAGACCACAGGATTTATGTGCTTTGATCTTTCAGCAGGCTAAGTTTACTATGATTGCTTTGAATTCTATCTTGTTGACCACACCTCGGCAACCAAGATGGGTAAGCTGGATGCCACCGGTTGAGGGTTGGTTTAAGTTGAATTCTGATGGGTCTTATAATCTGTCTAAAAACTCTGCTAGTGCTGGAGGTTTGATTAGAGATAGTTCTAGAGGTTGGGTTGTTGGATTTACAATCAATGTGGGTTGTGCTTCTATTTTTATAGCAGAACTTTGGGGCCTTAGGGAAGGGCTTCGAAGATGTAAATCACTTGGTTTGCCTTGAGTTATTGCTGAAATAGATTCACTCATGGCAGTTCGCTTTATTCAGGAGAAACGCGAACCAGATAATTTGTCTGCAGCCATCTTGTTAGAAATTAGAAGCTTAATGCAGAGTTTCGAAGCATGTACGTTGCAGCATGTTTTAAGGGAAGGGAATACTGCAGTAGATTTTTTGGCTTCCCTTGGTCATACTGCACCACCAGGCCTAACGATTTAGGACTCTCCACCAAATGGTCTTGTGAAGTTCCTTCAAGGGGACCAGCTGGGAGTCAGCTTCCTCCGTTATTAGTTTTCTTTAAGTAGCTTTTATTTTAATCCTGATGTACCAAAAAAAAAAAAAAAAGCTTTGTATTTTGAACTGTGAGTATTAAACCTCTCATACCATCCAAATGATGTTAAAATTATGTATAATATCTTAAATACCCTTAACCTAAAAACTAAAAAAGAGGGAAAATGGTCAACCATTGCACAAACTCTATTTCATAGCAATCTTAAAAAATCAACTCAAGTGAAGATAAAAACTAAACAAAATAACTCTCTAAATGTAATCGAACAAAATCTTTTAATCTATTGTAATTTATATTCCGAAGTGAAGCTTTGTTTCTAATTCTTTTATCAACTTTTTTGTCTTTGGTTGGAAGTTTTGTTGCTTGTTTAGGATTTAAAAAGTGAGGATTTCATTTGAAAATTGAAAGGTTCTACTTTGATTATCTGTAGTTATAAATAATATATTCTTGATTTTATGCATATTTATGTATAAAATATTACATAAATAATATCCTTTGGTCATATTTGTGCATATTTCTTAGGTAATTATTATCTTATGTAATTCAATTGGAAAAAAAATTAATTTGCATATATATAAAATATTTATAATTAACATGTACTCTTGAAATTAATTGAAATTAAATATGCATAAAATCAATGTGCAAAACTACAATAGATGATGGTGTTAGGTAGGAAGGTTATTGGAGGAATTAAAATAAAAAGTGAAGTTCTCCATTAGGTTTTTAATAGCAAAAGTGTCTTATTGCTCTTATTTCAAAACATAGGTCTTTAAATGTACATTTTCATACCACATACCTTTAAATACACTTATCTTAAATTATAAGTAGATTAAGTGTAATTTTTTCTATTTTTATTTAATTAAATAATTTTTTTAAAATAAAATAAAATCTAATAAAATTTTTAAAATCATTAATTAAAAAAATATTGAAATAAAATATTTTTATATATTTATTTTTCAAAAAAATTTTAAAAATAAAAATATATAAAACCAAACCTCTCAAATCCTTTTGATTAGAAGGAATTAAAAAGAGAGTAGTGGAGGGGATTACATCTCCCTCCCCCTCTATTAAAATTAATAACTTAAATACCACGAGGAGAAATCTCTCTTCATCTCTTTCCCCTCTCCTCAAACTTCCTCGATCCAAACTAAGGGTTAATGTTTTCATATCCTCGATTCTTAGATTACATTACACCAAAGCACACCCCGCGGATTGGCCCCTGAAATCTGGAAGATTTTCTGTTATTTAATTTTGCATTGGATTCTGATATTCTGTCTGCTTCGTCCCACGAAATCAGTGATATAATTGTGTTGTGTTATAAAGCAAAAGCATGGAAAAGAAAAAGAAGCGTATGCGTGTGGGAATCCAGGAGGATCGGATTTCGGATCTGCCAGATGCCGTCCTTCATTACATATTTTCTTTTCTCCAACCTGTGTTTTGTCTAAGAGATGGCTTCGTGTTTGGCAAACCTATCCAATTTTGGATTTCTCTCCATACTCTTCTGGTCTACAAAGTTTTTTTTATGCCTCTCCGTGAAGGGAATGATGATTTTAGATATACTGAATATTTCAAAGCTTTAGACAAGTACACAAATTTCATTGATTACAAACTGCAAAAATATTGCAACCACAATTTGGGGATTCAGAAATTTAATCTTGGCATTACTTGTGAACCCAAGTTTTATCCTCTTATTGATAAGAAGATAGGATTGCTTAGAGAAAAAGCATGTTAAACAGTTAAAACTCTCTTTATTTATCAGTAGACAAAAAGTTCGTTATTGTTACCGTTCGGCACAAAAGGTCTTTGGAATCAAATCATTGACTGAGTTATCTATTCAAAGTTTGGAGACTTTTTCAGAGAGCCATAAAGCATAAATCTCTGGTGACCTTGTCCCTCAACCAAGTTCGTTTTGATAGGAAGTTGATATTTGATGATCAAAACCTCCCTTGCATTGGGTTTATATCGTTATTAGGCTGCTCGGTACCCGGGGGCTAAAAATAGCTTGCCACCGGCTTCAAGAATTGAAGTTATTTTTGTGTAGAAAGTTAGATAAGACACAGGTTTTTGTTCCAATGCCAAGTTAATGTACTTTTCATCTCGAGTGACAGACACACCCTCATTCTTTTCTCTCAGTGCTCCAACAAAATTGCTTAGTTTAATACTTTCTTCAACTTTTCCGAGATTTGATATCTCATTGTTACTTAATCTCCTTCCCTTATTCCCTGCTGTAAGACTTTCTTCCACTACTTCGAGATTCGATGCCTCATGGTCACATTATGCAAAATGAAACTGACACTCTTGATCTATTGTTCTTTCCAGTTGAAAAGGTACTTTCTAATGAACACAACATTGTTTACTATCTTTACCTGGAATCAATTAATAGTTTTTTCCTGAGGAAGGACAGGATGGATGTCTTTAGAATTTTAATGCAAGACATATGAGGCAGAGAAGATGATGACCACGGTGCTTCAAAATGTTGGTGGTTTGATCTATTGTTCTTTCCAGGTGAAAAGGTACTTTCTAATGACCACAACATCGTTTACTATCTTTACCTGGAATCAATTAATAGTTTTTCTTCCTGAGGAAGGACAGGATGGATGTCTTATAGAATTTTAATGCAAGATATTTGAGGCAGAGAAGATGATGACCACGGTGCTTCAAAATGTTGGTGGCAGTGGTCCATCTTTAAGGTGAAGGACGCTGAAGGGATTAAGCAGAAGGGACCTCTTTGCTGGGATGCTTTGTCGAAAGCAATACAAATAATGCAGAAAATAGCTCAGCCAAAACATAGTGTTGATTTTTATTTAACATGAAGATGATTTTTTTTTTTTCTTTTATGTGAGCAAGGGGGATGACTTAAGTTTGAAGCAAGGGCAACTCTGTCAAATTAACCTTCTAATTTACATGAAGTATAAAAGGACTTTTGTGATATCGTGGAACCAACATAATGGAGTCACAATTGGAAAAGCCATCAAGTATATAAATGATATTTCCTTTGCTATCTCCCTTTTTTTTTTTTTTTTTGAACAAGAAGAATTACAGAGGTGGGGGAATATCGTTGCCTGGGTTCAAACCTACAAATTAGGATTAATTTTTTTAGAGAGAAATTTAGGAGAAAAAAAGACTATAACTCGGTCCAAAATCATAAGAAGAAATAACAAGTTGAGCAAAAAAGAAGAAAAAAAGACTAATTAATAAATATAGGCACAAAACGAAATCATTCCTAAGCTATTAACTCTACTTTGATTTGGATGGAATCAAATCGTGTCTTTCTACAAATGGAGGAACTTGTCACTAATGGCATATAATTTTGTAGCAACTTCTTTCATCTCCATTCTTTCACTTGGTGACTCCATTGAGCAAGCAACTCCAACCTCGGCAACCGCCAAGAGGCTCTCCAAAACACCAACTCCCTTTCGCGTATTCCTTGCCTTTGAATTTTTCTAACTTCTTGAACCTCCTAAAGCAGTGAAGGATTTATAATATCAATTACTCTTTTACGAAGTGTTGTCTTGACCAATTGGTGATTGGGGAAGTTGTCTTTGAACATTGAATCAGTTGGTGCCTTCCACTACTGCAGGAATGGGATATCCGAACCAAAATATCGGTCCGGATATATAGGAAATCGGTCTGAATATATATATCCGGACCGATATTGGTCCTTATAGTTGATCTGAAAAAACCTGGTACGAATAAGTCTAATATACAGACCGATGTAGAATCGGTTCGTATATATATAAT
>BPVZ01000194.1:443321-454218 GCA_020521535.1 Rubroshorea leprosula | reverse complement strand
GGACTAAATCGGAAAGTAGAAATTTTTTAGGATCCAAACGAAAATAATTTGAATAATTATCCAACTATTTCCCTATTTAGTGCAATTTCAAATTTCGCCGAATATTCCCCACGCGCTGTCTTCCCCCCGGTTAAGCCCCAATTTTTTTAAAATAATCTCTTTGGCAAAAAGAAAAAAAAAAAAAACAAAATTACGTAGATAACCGACCGCCTACTCCATTATTATTATATAAAAGCCGAAAACGCGAAAGTCCACGCCCAAAGCAAAACTCGAAGGGTCGCCTTAAATTCTCAGCACCCAAAAGAAAAAACCCTAATTTCATTCTTGCTTTTTTTTTTCTCTCTATTCATCAACGATTCATAGAGGAGGAGATACAGATTGAGGAAAAAGCTAACGTAGAGCTCTAGTTTCGATCCGAAGGATGTCTGCGGCCGTGTGCGGGAGCAAGAGGTCGTTCTTCGAGGAGATTCCGTCACCGCAATCGGCCTCTGTTTCCAAGAAGCTCCGCCGTTGCTCCCCCTCGTCGCCGTCCTCCATTTGTTTCTCGACGCCTTCCCCGATTGATCAGCTCCGAGTGGTTTTCCCTTATATGGACTCCCAGGTTTGTTTCTCTATATACCTTAATGTCAAGGGTATGCGTGTCTATTGACGTATGTGTTTGAATGGTGTTAATCGTATTTAAATAATGATTTTATAAAGATATTGAGGTGTTGAATTTATCTCCTGTATTTGTTTGAATAAGTTGATTGTCTGTGGTTTGTGTTGATATGCTGTTTGGAAATTTGATTGATGTTTGTTTATTCTAGGAGAAGATGGATCTATAAATATTTGGGAAGGTCGTTATTCTTCTCTTAATCATTTATAAACAGCTGTTCATTTGGTTTGAAATTAAAGTTATTTAACAAATTAGATTTTTCAGAATTATAAATACTAGGTCTTTTTAGTGGTTTGTTTTTAGATTTGAAAAGAAGGAACCTCGAGTTTTATATGTTTGGTAAAGAATCTTCCTTGCTTCTATTTGGCTGCTTAACACGGGAAGTAAAGGATGAAGTTTAAAAGTTTGAGCATTGGTTGCATCATTGCTTATAGGGTTATTTTTTCCAAACAAAAATACTTTCTCCAGAAAGCCAAACCCAAAACTAGAAATTGAACATCTTTATTCCTTTAATTTATGACTTATTTATTAGAGAAAGAAACAGTTGTAATATTTAGTATTTCATGTGGGGCAGTAGAAGTTTTTGGTTGAAAGTGTAAGTGTTAAAATCATGAGGATATTTCATTGTGCAAAAAATATTGAAACTGTAATAAGATAATCCTAACCCCAAATAACCCTTAACTACCATTTTTTGTTTCACATCTTAGATTGGTGCTTATATATAGGGTGAGGACCACTTGTATAGATGTTTATGTAGGTTCTTCATTGCATACCTAATTACCTATATCTCTTGCAAAATGGAGAAACTAAAAGAAAATGAAATTGTTGAAGGTTGGAAATATTTACTCTTTATGGTCTGTTGGCTTATTATTAAGAGATCATGGTTCAGAAATAATTTTATATCCACTTCTATATTCATTATTTTGTAATGTTTTCTTTTCAGCTTCTGGAGAAAGCACTGCTAGAAAATGGCAATGATTTGGACTCTGCAATCAAGAGTCTGCAGGAACTTTGCTTAGCAGCAGAGAGAAAATCAGTTTCTCCTGAGGAATTCGGTGCTAGCACGGAGCAGGGTATGCTACTTAATCTAATTTGTTAATGATCCTATAAGCTGTTTGTGTTATAAACCAATGGGTTTTCTGTTTTCTGATAGTTGACTGATTTTGTTATAAACCAATAGGTTTTCTGTTTTCTGACAGCTGGCTGATTGCAAAATGCTATCTTGGATTGAGTTCTACATCTGTTTTGATGAATTCTGTATTGCCAACTGATTGAAACAACAATGATCAAATCATTTGCAATGCAGCTCTTTAATTTTTTTTGTCTCAAGATTTACCATATATTTATTCACTTATACTTTGACAATACATAAGTTGAATTCTAGTGTGCCCTTAATCATCTTCAGTTGATGCCTGCACTTGTCCTGACAGTAGCTTATGTCTGTAAGACTATAGCTTGAACTGAAATGTAGTCTTCAAGCAGAAAAATGTTGATTGTGTTGGATGTTGTTCATCTGTTTGTGCATTCAGCTTTTATATCAATAGCAGTTTTGATCCACTAAAGTATTAACTGAAGTTGTCTGACATCTATTGCAAAACTGGCAGGTAACTTGAACAATGATGTAGATGGAAATGCTGCTGCTGTTCCTCAGAATCCTACAGCTGTGGACAACTTTCCTATTGATGGTGCTGAATGGGTGGACTTGTTTGTGGGGGAGATGATGAGCTCTACCAGTGTCGATGATGCTAAATCCCGGGCCTCAAGACTGTTGGAAATATTGGAGAAAGCTATCAGTAAGCGTGCTGGTGATGAGGCAGCACAAAATTTTCTAAAGGCATTTATCTGTTTCTTCTCTTCTCTTTTTCTTTGTCAACATGCTTTGTCTCTGTGTGCATGCTCTTTGGGAGTAGCCTTGCATTGCAGAAATCTTTTGAGGTGGCTCTCAGACAAAATGACTAAGACTTACCAATGGGAATCGGTGGTTATCAAATAAGTTGATATTTGCCTACTAGGGATTGACACAAGACCCATTGTTTACCCAGCTTCAAACTGAATCTCATGCTTACAATTTGTTCCCTTTAAAGATAGTTAGAGCCTTAGAGTTAGTTAAAAACCATGATGCATCTATTTATGTTTTTCAGAAAACTTCCTAAAAAGTTGTTTTTCATTTGTTAGGAGAGAAGGTGTGTTGGGAAGGTATTTGATCAGCTGCTAGAGTGTTTGTTTTCATAAGATAGTAATATCATTTTAAGAGCCTGTGAGAGTTGGAATATAAGTTGTTCAACGTTGTTGCTTGATGTATTGAAACAGTAAAATATTTCCTTTTTGCTTAGCTCATTTACCTGTGTGTTCTAATAATCAGGAAAATGTGATGCTGAAGGAACAAATTGATGCTCTAGTCCGAGAGAATTCCATCCTCAAACGTGCTGTGGCTATCCAACATGAGCGTCAAAAGGAGTGTGATGAGAAAAATCAGGAATTGCAACACTTGAAGCAGTTGGTGTCTCAATATCAGGAGCAGTTGAGAACCCTAGAGGTAAAAGAATACATCTTTCACTGCCCAACTTGGTAACCTCTGGTTGTAACATAATGGAGAAAAAATGGGATTGTATGTGGAAAATTGCCATGTTGGTGGAACATATAAGATGCTTCATTTCTGTTGCCAGTTTAAGATGGAATAAAAGTTGAAAATGTTTAGTTTCTATTGATATTAATGAGTCTTTTTTTGTATTTTTTTCATTGCAGGTAAACAACTATGCCTTAACAATGCATTTGAGACAAGCACAGCAAAGCAGCTCCATCCCAGGCCGTTTCCATCCAGATGTCTTCTGATATAGTAGTAGCTTTATTATATGGCTGCAGAGTTTGCAAAATACACAACGTACCATCATCACTTCCAATGTCTTCACCCAAACCCAAAGGGTAGCCTTGTGCCTGTTGTTCTATCTTCTTTGTTTGGAGTCAGTCTTATTGAGTTGGAGTCATATTGAAGAACTGTTGGTTTAGTTTTCAATACGTTGGCAAGCAGTTTGATCTTTCATAGCATATCAGTCATATTGAAGTCTCTATTTACTTCTGCCTAAAAGCGAGTGATAGAAACCAGTGTTGGTCTGTCGTGGCTTTGGGAACAGTCCTCCTGCTGTACAAGCATAAGCTAGGCCAAATTTGTTTGTCTATTGTTATTATTTTTTTTTTTTCCGAAGTTCCGAAGCCATGTTTGGTTGGATGAATGATTATTTGGAATATGTGTTACAAACTCTTAAAAATATGTATTCGTTGCTTCTTAATTTAAAAGAAAAATATCATTTGAAGACTCCAAGCTTTGTGTATTTCTTTAGTTGCATGTAAAATTTGGCTATTTCCTTGGACTGGGCAGCATGTGAAATTAATTTTACATGGGCCTGTGGGGAGCCCGATTGGATAATAAAATTGGAAAACACACAAATTATCGATCGTGAGTTTTATTTTTTATATATTTAATACAGAAAAATAAGTATCCATTTCTACTATAAAAAAATTAAATAAAAAAATATTTTAAAATTATATTATTTTAATAAAATTTTATTGAAAATAATTAAAATATTTTAATTGTTTTTAAAATAAAAATAAATTTTTTTGTCTTTTTTCTTAATATTTTTTTTAAAAATAATAGTTTTAAAATTTTTTATTTAGTTTTTTTTTATAAATTTAGTTAATAAATATTAATCTTTATTATTATTATAATATTTAAAAATTAAAATTTATTACAGAAATTTTAATTTATTAAATTTAATTTAAATATAGTATTAATCATTAAATATCTAAAAAATAAAAATTTAAAATCTATGATTAAAATCATATCAAACAGAGTGTACATCTTACTTCATGTTTTTGAATGAAGTTAACTCATGTTAATCACAAAAGCTTTACCCAAAATAATAAAAAACAAGAATTAATTATAGTATATACATAACTATGGTTTTTTGTTTAGTATTTTTTATTATCAATCATTTATAAAATATTAAAATCTTATAAACTATTACCTAAAATTATCTTAAACAATTTAAAATTTGAAATATAAAGGGGTGCTGAACAAGAATTTTTCGAAAAATTACAAATCAACTAAAACTTATTTTTCGGTAAAGGTTTTTTTAAAGAATAATTAAGAAACAATTTTATATACAACTTTTTTATATAATATTATATTTTTTAATAATTATCTTTTCTAATTTTATTAAAACCCATAACATTGCATTTGCAATATATTACATATTTAGTGAAATGTGAAGATCATAAAATAAAAAATCTATAAAAATGTTTTTCACACATCACTAGCCATGGCTTGTTGCCTTTGCAAAATAGAAAAACAAAATCATTTTGAAAAGTGAGTATCTGTTCGAGGTTAAATAATAATAATAATAATAATAATAATAATAAACTTTTTTTTTTTCCAAAAAGGTCCAAGACGTGTTCGTACTTGGGGAATTTATAAAAGCAAAGCAAGTGACACCACAAATCCCATGTCCTCTGGGTTTCCTTCTCTGGCTCTGTCCTAACCAACCCCTTCCCGTGTCTCGCTCAAAGTAAAAACCATGGCAGGACAGTAGATTAAAACGCATGGCTTTTTCTTAGGAGCATTTCATCGAATACTTCAATGGCTGCTTCTGCTTCTCTCTCTGCGCTTCCCTCTTCCCTCCGGCTCAGCTTCCCGACGGAGCGCCCATCAACCTCTTCGCACTCTTCCTCTTCTTGCGCTTTCATCAATGGCGGGATCAATCTCAGGTTACATAAGAGCTTTTCCTATGTCACTTCCTCCTCCTTCTCCTCTCGTCGGGTGTCTACCAATCGTCTTGTCTCTGTGCTATGTGCTTCTGGGGACTACTATTCTACTCTTGGAGTTGCAAAATCTGCCTCTAGTAAAGAAATTAAGGCTGCTTATCGGAAACTAGCTCGACAGGTACGCTACTTTGTTCAATTTGGTTTTCATGGTCTTTGGTTTCGCACCTTTTTCTGTTCTTTTACCTCACTGGGTTTGTTTTTTGGCATGCTAGTTGTTGAGAGAATGAGTTAAGAAGGAAAAGAAGAGTAATTTCTATTGGAATTTTGAATAATATGAAGAAATTCGAAATGGGAAAATTACTAGCCAAACAAAACTAGGGAAATGGTTTCTAGTGAGTATTGTTTAAGCAGAATATGAAATTAAATGATACCTACGTTATGCCCCTCTTCCCTTTCCATTTTTTTTCTTTCAAGTTACAGTTCTTTAGGTTAAATTTTTTGCTTAAGATTTTGCGAATGGAGAAAATGTAATGTGCTCAGCACTGTTCCTCATTTATCTAGTTGCATTTTGATAAGTGCCCGGTGAGGAAGCAGACATGATACTGTGTTTGCTAATGAATAACATCTGGAAAGGAACTGTGCTGCCTGTGGTGGCTGTGGCTTTCACAGCTCTTGGGATAATTTTGGCTTGAAGTTGTACCTCATGGAAATATGAGAGGACATATTTTGAGAAATCTGCATCCCTCAGCTACCCAGAGTTAAAAGGGCTTTCAAGAGAAAAGGGATTTGGGTGGTGGAAATTTGAAATAGTTTGGCCATTTAAGGATTAAGAAGAGTGAAAACAGAATTTACAGGAAATGGAGATGTAGCATGAAATATTGTTTGGTGAAATTCTCTGGCAAAGAGTTTGTACAAAAAGTGCATGTTGAATTAAGAGAAAATAAACGCTCATAGGTAAAAAGAAGCATCTATATCTTGTTGACCAAGGTAATTGTCATGGTTTTGTTATAAAAAGAATGAAGATGCAAAATGTCTCAAATTTAAGACATGTTTCTAGCATCACACCTTTCTGAAGTTAATCATCCTTTGTTGCGTCATATAAAATAGTTCTCTTATGCTTCCATTCTCTCAGAATTGTCCAGGCTCCACTGAATTTAACCATGTGAATGTATCTTCTTTGTGTTATCTTTTGTTTGCTTTGTTCTGCCTAATACTATCATCTAATCTTTCTTTTAATTTTGAAGTACCATCCTGATGTGAACAAGGAACCTGGAGCTACCGAAAAGTTTAAGGAAATTAGTGCAGCATATGAGGTGAGCACAAGAGTTTGCAACAGATATTTCTCAAGATGGTTGGCCTAATTCTTCTAATGATTGACATACTGAAAGTATTGCTAATTGGATGGGGTTCTGGCTTGATGGTTCTCCAGTGGGTTGGTCCATTAATTGTATCATTGTATGGGTGCACAGTACACTAAGCAAGATCACTATAATCAACTTAGTTATTATTATTCATTTTGGGCATGTATTGGAATTTGTAGTTCCTTTATTTGCATTTTCTTTATGCCACTTTTTTTTTTTTTAATACATGCCCATGAAGAAGGTTCTTAATTTCTTCTTTGTCATTTGATTGTTTCCTACAATTTTTGTTGTGTATTGCAATTGGATAACAATTTTGTGGGATTGGAACCATGTTGTCAGAGATATGCAGAATGTGTATATCCTAAGCAATTTCTGGGTCATTCTTTTGTTGTATAAATAAATGTTCTTTACACCTTTATTGTCAGACATAGAAAGGATGCATAAATCATACACATGTTGTCATTGAAATGTACAGGCTTAGAACTAACCCCATTTCTACTCAAGTCCACACATTTGAGACACAAGGTTAAGGACTGATGACATTAATGGTCTGGTGAACTGGAGATCTTGATAGCCTAAAAATTAAATCCTGACTTTCACCATTTTTTCCTGAATAGCTTTTGAAAAAATTCTGGTATGGACCTACCATTATACTGAAAGGATCATAAAACAGATTCTTTTTTGGTTTTTAGTTGATTGGATAAGCCTGGTCCGTGGGGTATCATTACCCGTACCTCAATTCACCAGTTCTTCTTGAACAAATATGCCTGAAATCTTCAGATACAAATTCTATTCTCAATCCCAAGATCTCATATGAATATATCCATCCTTTTTATGTTATGATTCTGATAGTTTATCTCTTTTGTTAACTTATGTGTTCTTTTGAAGTATAGTTACTGGGGAATTAACCTTGAACTTCTTTGTGGCATGCCCTTTTTTTTTTTTTTTTGCCTTGTAAATGCATTATATTTTTCCTTGTTTGAATATTGAAGTAACCATGTGCATCTTTTTTTTTTTTTTTTTTTTTTTTTTTGCTCATTTGTCATCTCATTGTTTGAATACTGAAGTACATTGCTGTCAGGTGTTATCAGATGATAAAAAGAGAGCTTTATACGATCAATATGGTGAAGCTGGAGTTAAGAGTGCAGTAGGGGGGGCATCTGGTACTTATACGGTAGTATAACATCTAGTCTGTATTATTCCTGTTTTGATTTTTCATACTGATAATTGAGGCAGAAGGTGCATGCATTTGAAAATGTACATGTGCTTATGTATGAAAGTACTCCACTAGGTGATAGTTTGTTTGATCCAAACATGCACAGTTGTGCAAATTAGATAGTCTTCACTTGGTTATTTGTTCCAGAATCTGTTTTGTCCAAGCACAAGGATGAAGAACCATTTTGTATAACCTCTATCCTTCTGAGAAGATTACTGTAGGGGCTGCTAGGGCAGCTAGATCAATTGTTGTTTTTTTAACAGAATCATCCTGTGTAAATTGAGAATACATTTTTACCTATTCATGTAACAATTTCTGAAGCAAATCTTTCTGTACAAATTCTTATTTTTATTTGATCTTTGCAATTTTCTCTCACAGAGGTTTACAAAGCTGAATTTTTCATGAGAATAGAAAATAAAGAGTTATTCTGTCTATAGCTATGTGAGGAATTACAATCCATGCTATATGAGCTAGTACAACAACTAAGCTAGTGGCATTATCAGTCTGCATGGCTGAAACAGTAATCATGTTTCAAACTCTTACATTCTGTTTCTTCTCCTACAGAGTAATCCATTTGATCTATTTGAGGCATTCTTTGGGCCAAGTATGGGTGGATTCTCCGGTATGGACCAGACTGGATTCAGGACGCGGCGTCGTAGCACCGTTACCAAAGGTGACGACATACGGTGAGTTCAGATCTTTCTGTATGTTAATGGACAATTATACGATGTTCTGATCTACTAATTTCTTTTGTATGCATAATTCTTAGCTGTTTCACTCCTAACCCTTCCTCTTTCCTTGGTAAACAAATTTCCTTCCATGCCACCATATGCAATCCCCTCCTTGTTCCAGTCAAAAGAAAGTTCCTGCACAAACATACAATTTGCTGAGTAACCTTCCCAGGCAGAAGGCACTGCCCCAAAAGGAATTCTATTAATTATTGTTAATAAGGAGGCCAGTATGTAATATTTTCCAGAAATAACTTTTAATCAATTTTTAAAAAGTTTCATGAACCACTAAGACACCTATGGCATATCTTGTTTTCCTCTCTTGTGCTTGCATTGACGCAACTGCAGCTTGTAATGTCAAAATTCTTTATTCCTTTTTTGCTCTATCAACATAACCTATAGGTTAGCATGCATGCATGTTATAAGTTCATAAATACTTAAATAAGCAATGTGTGTGCGGGCATATATTTATGTATAAATTCTTTATTGTGTAATTTTATTTTTAATGTACCCAAAATGCTTGTAGAATGCTCGACACTGCTCTGACAACTGCAATATTTTTCAGTTATGATATAACTTTAGAATTTTCTGAGGCAATTTTTGGAGCTGAAAGGGATTTTGAACTCTCACATCTGGAAACGTGTGAAGTTTGTTCTGGTACTGGAGCAAAGGTTGGCTCAAGGATGAGGATATGCTCCACTTGTGGTGGCCGGGGTCAAGTTATGAGGACTGAGCAAACACCATTTGGTCTGTTCTCACAGGTGCTTAGAAACTTAATTTCAGAACCCTTTTGACTCTTACTTTATTTTAGGAAATAAATAAGTCAAGGTATTCATTAAAAAAAAAAAAAAAAAGTTAAGGCAAGGGGATAATTGCACATTGTGACCTTTTGCTGCATGCTTTGCTGTTTAATTTCTTTTAGGACCAGGAACTTGATGTTTGCCATGCTGTTTACCATAGTGAATGGTTGCCTGCTACATGCGTAGAAAACATGTACTATTGGTTAGCAACATGCCAACATAGTGAAATTAGATGAGGTTCAGTTGTAAATTGAGGTGGTGAAGGGTGAACTTCTAATTAAAAGAGAGAGTTTGATTCCATGTTTTGTAAATACAAGATAAACTAGAATTTACACAGCAAGAATGATACTAAAGGTTTATTGTCAGATATGCAACACTGATGGGATAGAATCTCTGGAGAAGAATAAAATGAAGTTGAGGGTATGATTGACAATGACCATTTCATCTATTTTCTTTAGAAGGCTTATTTCTACATATGATGACTCAGGATTTTGGAGAAATTGTGTTAATCAACTATTGAGTTTATTAGTCAAAATTTCAGATATCTGTAGTGGTGAACGACCTAGTAATTGGTTTACTGTTAGGATTAATGAAAAATGATGCGTAAGTGTTGATAAATCAAAGTTTAAAAGATAAAAGGAGCGCAAGTTCTATTGCAATACCGTTGAGCAGTAACCAACATTATTTATTGTCCCATTTTTTCTTTTTTCTTTTTCTTTTTGGGTGTAGGGTTGGGCGTTACTAAACAGAAACATTAAATGAGGCTGAACTTTGATACATTCAATAATATTATGAAATGCAAATTATTTAACATAAGTATTTGTAGGAATTGTGGCATAGGTGCTGCAAAGGTACAAGTCATGTTCATGAATTTAATGAATTTTTGTTCTCACTTGATGTTTTGATCTTGTTTTCCACTAATAGCTTATGGTAAGGACTTTTTTATCACATAGCCTTCAATTTATTTAGGTTTCTGTATGCCCAACTTGTGGTGGAGATGGTGAAGTCATTTCTGAATACTGTCGAAAATGCTCTGGTAAAGGAAGTATGCGCATTAAGAAAAATATCAAAGTGAAGATTCCTCCAGGGGTTAGTACAGGCAGTATTCTCAGGGTTGCTGGAGAGGGTGATGCTGGACTGAGAGGGTATGTGGACGAATATTTTCAGTTGCATCTTCATGAGTTTCTTTGATGCATTAGAATTCTAAAGTTTCACTTGTTAGCTATGTTGGTTCTGCTTTTACATACAAAGTATATTTACTGCAAATTTGATTGATTCTTTTAATTAATTTCCTGTCTGCTGTAAAGATCTCCTGGTCAAGATGGACTAGAAGTTGAACATGGTTACTTTCATAGATAAATTAAGACCTTTTTTTTTTT